>BGNK01002400.1:0-103383 GCA_003297005.1 Symbiodinium sp. clade A Y106
GCGCGATGGTCCGGTATGCTCGCGGTCGCGGCTCAGCGCGCCTACGCGGCGACGCTGCTCGAGCTGCCCCCGGCCGCCGAGCTGGGCGAGGGGATGCCTGATCTGCATGAGGTCCTCGCCGATGCGCGCTGGGACTAAAGCCGCGGCTTCTGGCGCGCCATAGGCCCGTAGCTTGCAGCTGCACTGGGACCGCGCTCGTACTGGTCGCAAAATAGTGTGCGAGAAAAAAAAACTGTGCAATGTGGCTTCCAATGAAAAAGCAAGGTCATTACGAGTAGCCCAAGCGGGATAGTCGTACGGCTCGCCCGCGAGACCTCGCACAAGCGGCCGCTACGGTGTGCGAAAACGGTAGCATTACGTGTGCACGGCTGCGCTTGCATAGAAAAACCAAAGTGGTGTCGACAGCAAGTTGTGCCCGTGATGGTCATCCATTCGCTGCATGCAAACATCACATAACCCCGTCTCTGGCAAACCCGGGCAGCAACCCGCTCGAGCGGAAGTGCAACGGACGTCAAAGAAATGTCCTCGAACGACCGTGACACAGTCAGCAATGCAACCATAGTCATGAAGATCATTTCAATAAGCGTAAACACGCAGAACAAAAACCAACATACCAACAATGAAAGAACAAGAACTTTATGTATTTCAGTCCAAGAACGGATCTGGTATCCACTTCACATCTCACGCGCCGACGCATCAGGGCAGATGGTGGCAGCAAGCACGACACTGCGCCGGATCTCAGGTGCAGTTTTCATGGCTGGGTCTGCTAAGCATATTTGATCCAATGGCAACGCAATCCACAAGTGCTGCACCAACGCATGCCGGATGCTGCAGCGCGATGTGCGCACGAGCTGGCAGCTGCTGACGCAGCAGCGGCCCCTTCAGTTTGCGGGCCACGCGCCCCAAGTGCCTGCACCCGATGAGCCGGCAGAGACCAGGGATTGGCTTCGTGTTTGGTACTTAACACGTCCATGCACGTCCTATCGCGAACGCCTCATTTCCAGCTCGCACCGATGCCCGTGCGCTGCTCCGTTCACAGTCAGGGGGCCACTCTTGCGAAGGGCTCCGTGCCATCCCAGCTGATGCCAGCGCGCCCGCGTTCCCCGAAACTTTCGTCGCTGTGCGCCACCGCTTTCGCCTCCTTCTTCCTGTGCAGGCAGCTCCTCGGTGTGCGCCGGATGCGCCCGCAGCAGCCTGTTGGCCGGACGAGCATGTCACGCTCGTGTCGCGCTTGTGTCCGGACAGGTGGCCGCAGCACTGGGGCAGCGAGGCCCGCGATCTCCTCCGCCGCTTCGTCCGTGTGTGCTGCCGCTATGGCAGGCTGGCAGCGCCGCTGGTGGGGGTTTCTGAGCTGTGCGCAGCAGCGCGCACTCGCGCCCACTGTGCTGAGCGGCACTAGGCGCAAAGCCGATGCAGCCCGCGCGCCCGGTAGGAGATGTGCGGAGCGGTAAACAGGACACTGGAAGGAGAATTTTTATATGCTTTTGGTCAGAGTTTTGCCGAGGTGCAGCACGCGTACAAGTAGGGTGTGCGTGGAGTGGTAGTGTAATTCACTTCAATCGCTGTTGTCCAGCTTTTTCGTCTCCATCCGCGAATTCACCGCAACAATTCACCATATTTCCCAGGGCGAGGTCGTGAACTTCTTCCGCAGGGGTGGGCCCCAGGCCGGGATGGCCCTCAGCATAGATTTGTCAAGCTGAAACTTGCTTGAGGGGGGGAGGGGGAGCGGAAATTGCGTGCATGTTGGCTCCTTAACGCTCGGACTTGGAACAAAGCTTCCATCGGAGGAAGAGGAAGTAAGGATGTTTGCGAGGAATGCTGTTTTTCGTCCAGTCCCTAGATTATGCATTGTTTTCTTGGCTTATACAGCTCTACACACGCCGGTGATTCGAAAAAATGACGACATGAACGTCGATGTGCCGGTAGCCGATGCACGGCGCATCGAGGTTGTCGCGAACGGCCTCCCCCTCTGGCATGGGTCCCAACTTGCCCTCGACGGCACGATCGTGTCGCCCCTGACGCGGCTCGGCGAGGCCCACCCCCGTGCCGATGTCGAGCCCGGCTGCGCTGTCAATGCTGCAGCACGCCGCAAGCGACATCAAACCTACCCGGAGCTCGCACACGCCCGTCGTCGTTGTCGGCATCGAGGTTGGCGGCAGGTTCGGCACCGAGACGGTCGCGCGACACCGGGCCGAGTCTGTCCCCGCCCCTCCAGACCGGCCACTATCACCGCCTGGGTTGCGTGCTGGTCCGCACTTTTGGCCGTAGCAGCCCAGCGTGCGCTGGCAGCTTCTTTGCTGGAGTTGCCGCCCGCTGAGGGGCTCGGTGACGGACCCGTGCCCGACCTGCACGAGGTCCTCGCTGATGCGCTCCGACTAGGTTGGCTGCGGTCCCCCTGGATTGCGCCTCTCGTAGCTGCCCCTAGGAACTCTTACAGACGCGGACACTCTGGGCAGGTGCAGAAAAATGACGGAGCAACTTACTGTTTTTGCAGACTTTTGGAACTCTTTCATTGAACCAACCCACGTGACAGCTACCAGTACCGTTGCTAAGCTACGCGGAGGTGAAGAAGACGTACCAGGAGGCAGACCGTCTGCATGTGCAACGGCAGCATGCAAGCACGTATGCCAACAAAGCATCTCGCTTTCGGCGAGAGCTGGCACCGACTGGCGCATTCATGCCCATCAGCGAAAGCGAGTTCAACATGGCAAGTGCGATCGCATTGGCAGCTGCTTGCGGGGCACTGGCCGTGGCAACTTATGCGGCATGGCGACGTGGTCCGTAGAACCACGAGATCCTACGAGATGTTCTAGATGCAGCACAGGCCACACGTTTGCTCTCGTGTTGTCCAAGGTTCGGTCCCTGCAAAAAACATCAGTTTGCTGAAGTTTGCTGCGCGGCAATAAACAAGCCACCAGGCTCTAATGCTTCTGCTTTTTGTCTTCGGGGTTGTGGGGTGAAGTCAGACCCAGAGAGCCTCTTTAAATTTCGAAGGGTTGACAACGATTTGTACTTTAGAAGTTTACGGTGGAGGGTTTCGGGTTCAGGGCCGAGGGTTTCGGACTGAGGGTTACGTAAGAGGGCTGTGGTTTCAGTTTTTTTTTTGTGTTGCAGGGTTGGAGTTTCTAGGGGTGTGATTTCAATGGCTTCATTTGGTAAGCGATTTAGGGCTTATGGCATTCAAATCCTACACATGGTCTTTGCTATTTGGGGTCAGGGCTTGGTTGATAAGTATTTGGCTCTGCTTGTTTGGTTCGGAAGTTTGGGTTTCCAGGCTGGGGGTCTATAGGCTTAAGAATCGTCAGGAGAATATATCTTGGTGTGGTGATGGCTGGGCCGTGTTGCGGATGTAGGAGGTGACAGCTGAAAGAGTGGCGATGCTTGTTTTTGGTTCGCGAAGCTTTCGCCAGCAGAAAAAACATGGACAAAACAGTACGCCAACACACCCTAGACCCTAAACTTTGAGCTTTAGACCCTAGAAACCCTAAGCCATTAAGCCCTAAACCAACAAGCCCTGCACCCCCAAACCAACAAACCCTAAACCCGCGTTTAGTTGTTCTTCCGTTCCTAGTTTTTATAAACTGAACTTTCAAGCTTCGAGCGAGAACGCCGCCACACACGCAGTGACTGAAAAGTGAGAATTGGCACAGATGAGAGTCCTGCTAATGTTGAGCCATTTATGTAAATAGCAGGATCCTGTCGTGACGTAGTGGGCCCAAAGTGGAACCTCGAACTTTGCACATGGTTGGTGGTTACTTTGAGCAAGAGCTGGAGTACGTCCTCTGCCTGGGCCCACTGGTGCTGGCTATGTGGGCGACCCCCGGCTGTATGATCTTTCGCCACCGCGGAAGGAAGCATGAAGACACTCCAACAAGCACTGCTTGAGGTTCAGGGTTTCTGGGTTAGGCTCCTGGCTGTACGATTCAGTTTTCAGGCTTGCAGTCCAGCGACTTTCGGTTGTCCGGTCCCGGATCCCTGAACCGAAACCCACTTTGCCCAATCCAAGCTGCAGGATGTGTCGAGCCAAAGGTTTTAGTTCCCAACCTGGCATCATGCCGAGGCTTCCACGAGGACAGGACAGTTGGGGTTTCATTCTTATGCACGGTCCGTCTCGCGATCTTGGATTTTCTGAACCAAGGATGCCAACACTTCATGAGGCAGTTACAGGTCAATGCTCCGGGGGGAGGCAAACACTCTTCTCCCCTGCCGAAATGTTGCAGATGCATGGAAGATGGATGTTGAACAAGCCCGCACTGCAGTCTGGAGAGTGGTGGCGCGCCGTCACCCACATGTTCGTGCACAAAGACATGGAGCATCTCTTGCAGAACCTGCGGGGGATGTTGGCCAACGGTTTCGTCGCCTTCAGCGAGTTTGGTTGGCAAGGCCTTGCAGCTGCGTTTCCCCCGCTCTATGAGCTGGAACACCCAAGAACCCTCAACTGCCTTGAGGCTTTCGACCCTTACAACAGTTTCCGTCATAGAACTTCCAGGGTTTCCTTGTCAAATTCCCACGAAAAACCAGAAGCGAAGGCCCGTATGGTGTCTTCTTCTGCAGCGGCATACTGGCGGGTCTGAACACCCCTGGCCGCGCATTCCAAACAGAGGCGCCCAGAGCACAATGCGTAATGAAGGAACATACCCTATTACCTCAGGCATAGGGCTTAGAGCTTTGCGTTCTATGACTTGTATTCCTATTGGGCTTGCACTTCGAAACCCAAGCCCGACCCCCCAAACCCGAAAAAGTGAACTTTAAACCCAAAAGACCTAGTCCCACGAACCGGCCCGCAAAAAGGGTGTTCAGTTTGCATTTAGGAGTTTGGGCAGGAGCAAGGGGGTGCTATTCTTGAAGCAATCCGGGCGCTAAGTCCAAATTTTCGGAGCTGAGGCATTGTGCCTTTGACCTATTCAGAAAGCCAGGGACAGCTTACTTAAGCAACTTACCTTGTTAGAATCGCAGTTCTAGGTATCTTCCTGAACTAGTAGCTATTAGAACGGAAAAGTTTTGCTTAATCAGTGGTCTGTGTTCTGAATTCGAGGGTGGCGGTCAAACGGGTGAGGTCACGAAATCCGCAACTGGCCATGGATCGTGTTACCAGTGTTGGTTGTTCCAGTGCGTTTTTTGAGCAAGGCATGGGAGATCAGTTATGAGCGCTGAACCTCCGTGTTGCTCAAGCATTCAGGCGATTGCACAAGTCCTGATGCAAAAAGGTCACACAATCCCAACACATGAAGTCTTAGAACCCGCAAACCTCGAGCCTTAAACAACCCTCGACCCTAAACCGTCGGGAACCTCACCTGGCCGTGCCGAGTTGTGAGTGCTGAAGCTCTGAAACCCTTAACCCAGCAAAGATTCCCTACATGAACCACCCAAGGAGCCTTATACAAGGGGACCCCTTTTTTAAACCCTGAGTCCAGGCGCAGCTCGAAGGTTCGCTTCCCCGCGTCCCCGATCGCCTGGGGCCCGTGGCCATCCCGGAGACCGCGCGCGGCTGGTGGGACGCGCGGCCGGGCCGAGTTTGAAGCCAACGGAGGGCCGAGACAGCTACAGAGATACGAGGTATTAGGTATTTTGGTTGGGGGAGGTGTTTAGCCTTTGAGCACACATTGCTTTCGAGGGATCCTCAGTCTAAGGATTTCCCTAGGAGTCTACTGCAGGGGCTTGCAATAAGGGGGTTTAGGGTTTGTGGGCCTCCTTTACGAGAAGGAAGATCCCTTGCTTGGTTGAGATCCCGCTTAGACTGCGCTAGAGCCCTGCTTCAAAAAATTCAAGGAACACCCGCTAAGTCCCGCAAGACGCACAAATCGAGAAGGGTACCAAGTGTCAATCATTCCGTTCCCCAAGTCCTGGATTAGGGGAAGTTTGAGTCTTGGTAGCCTGAGGCTGCGGCACCGGACCGCGCAAGCGAGCGCCCCGCTTGTGGAGGCCGACGGGGCGTAGAGAGCTCTTCATGGACTTCCGGGACGCCTTCGTGGTGCATAGAGCGCAGGCCTATATCAAGTACTTCGCAGAGTTTCTGTGAGGGTTTCTCTGTTTTTCGGCATCTATTTGCACAGCTTGTCTTCTTTCCAGGAGGTCGCGTGCAGGACTTAGGACCCACGAAGGCAAACTTTGACAAAAACCCGGGAAACCCTGAGCCCGAAACCGAGCTGAAAGCGAAGCACCGAAAGGAGCTGACTAGTCTTAAACCGCAGTCTTTAAGCGCCCAAGCCCCAAAGCTTCGCTGTCCCAAGGCTTGTCGGCCAACGCTACTATAAACCCTAACTCCCTAGGGATCTTGCCTTCCGTCATGCGGGTCTCGACTCAAGCACAAAGAGGCCAGAGGCCATCGAGGCGGTCTGCCAGGCTGCACGCCACCTTGCAAGGCTACGTCTGGCCTCTGTGCACCGCAAGCCCCGACGAGCGTCGTCCCTGTCGGTGCAGAAGCCCGAAGAGCTTTCTGCGCTCTCCCTTTTGCTCTTTGTGAGTGCTCCGCACAAGTCTGAGCAGTGTATCTAAGCACCTTCCACCGAGACTCCTTTTTCAGGACTGCGTCCCTGGTGTTTACGACTTGTGTCCGGCTTGTTTCCTTTTATAGGTCCACATCATAAAACTCTCGAACAACTTGAGACAGCCTTTTATAAGCCATGGGAAGATATAAGAGAAAACCCCCGAAGAAGGCCCGGACGGAGGGCTGCGGAGCCTCGGCGGGCGTCTCCGGGCTCATGGGCTTCGGCCTCGGCACTTTCCTGCCTCTCGGCTCAGTTTGCTCTTTTTTGGGTCACTTTTTTGTTCGGTTTGGCTCTTGGCTCTTCTTTGGTCTGGGGCCTTCAGGATGCAGGTTCAGTTTTGGATTCTTCTTGTTTGCTTTGCATTTCTTGTTCAAGCATGCAGGAGAGGGAGGGGGGTGGGGGATCTTCTTTCGGGCGGTTTGGGTTTGGAAATGTTTCGGATGTAGAGTCTGGAAACCGCTCGGGGCCTAGCCCAGCGGAAGTTCGGACGAGTCGCACAAGAGTGACACCTCTTTCTCAGCGCCCAAATCCAGGCCCGAAGAGTTTGAGTTTAGGGTTTGTTGGACTGGGGTTTTAGGACATAGTCTTGTTATAGTAGAGAGACGAGAAGGGGGATGATTACCAACTGAAGCTTTGGAGAAAAATCCATTCAGGTATCAGTTTTGGGAGGCCGAGAGCCACAGCAGCCGTGGCGGCAGCCGTGGGGACGCTCGGCGCCGGGATTCCCAGCGCCAGCGCACGGCCGTGGAGTCGCAGTGGCCTCAGCCCCGAAGCAGAAGCCATGGGGGTTTGCCGGTGACGCCCCGAAGCTTTCGATGAGGATGGCGTCCCTCCTCAATCTTGTGCAGTCTGCCCAGTTCCTGGCAGAGGCACGTGGGCATGGGTGCTTTGGTCTCAGGATTCGGGTGTCTTCAAAGAGCTGAGTAGCTCGAAGTCTGGGATGTGGGACCTTGAGGGTTAGCTCCAACACCAACAGGCAGCTTGGACGTCAGAGCACTTAACGATTGCATTTTTTCATTCTTCTTAGTCATATAGTCAACGGGTATTGCTTTTTTGGCTACCCGCGAGCGTATAAAGCCCTAGAGAATCCGTATACAGCCTGAATACTGTAAGCACCATTACCCGATTTTCAGACCTTCACAACACCCTATAAGACCCATGTCATGTACAATCTTTTCAGCCCCTAGACCCTTGCCCTTGACCCCTAAAGCAGGAGTGGCGGTCCATGAAAGGCGACGCGGGGCTCACTGGTGTGGACCACGTCGGGCACTTGACAGGCCTGTGGCTGCCAAAGCATCGGAGCAAGCAACTACAACCCATACGAAGCCTGCGACAAAGAATCACGGACCAAACAGCCTACGTGTGAAGCCCTGATCCTGTATTCTACTACACTACACTGACTCCCAAACCTGAAGCTTTGAGCCCTAAAAACCCGAAGCCCTACAACCTGCAACCCGAATCCCTCAACCCTGAAACGCCCCACTCCCAGACCCTTGTGCCCCTGTGGACAGGCTTCGGTGTCGGTTTCGCTACTGGGAACCAAAGTTATTTTCGCGTGGTCAAATAAAGTAAATAGGGGGCCAGGGGTGTAGGATGTAGAATCTCACGTAGTCGTTCGTCTACCAAGGAAGCGCTGCTGGGTGGCATCGTGTTGAGTGGTTGTCATTGGTTTGACAGATGCGATATAGACTTTTGAGGCTTTAGGCAGTAGCCCAGCGGGCAGCTTTCTTTTAGTCAATGTTTGGGATGGAGAGCCTGACCCTTTTCAAGCCGGGCCACTTTCCCAAACCCGAGGCCAACTCTACACCCAAACCCAAAACTTGACCCTGAACCGACATCCACATAAAATGCACAAAGCCGGTGCACGGAATGCAGAACCCGAGCGTCTGAGACCTCCTCTGAGCCCTAAACCCTGATCTGATCCAGCGGATGGGACCAAAATCCTGCCCAGACCCATAGCCGCCCTGCAGCCTCAACCCTGAACCATCCTGAACCCTTGTCCCAGACCAACTCTCCAAGGCTTTGGCTTTTGTCTCCAAGGCCTGGTGTCGCGGCTGAGCCCTTGACGCGCTGGTGGCCGCTGTGGTGAAAAGCTCGCAGCCCAAACCCGAAACCGAGACTTAGTCCTTGTGAGTGTTCCTGAGCAGGGATTCTTGCCTGGGGTGTTTCCTTCATTTTTTGTGTTCTGCTGTCAGGATTTGAGACGGGTGGGAGGGTTTTTGAAGTTGGGGATCTCTGGGGTTTTTTCAGCAGAGAAGATCCTATTCTATAAGTTTTCGGTGCTGGAGGGTTTTGGGTCTAAACTTCAACTAAACCGCCTCGAGGTCCAAAGCCTTAAACCCTGCACCGAGTATTGAATCCCAAACCCCAAATTCAAAACTGAATCCTACACCTCGAAAACAACTGCCCTACACTCAGTTCAACATCGAACAAGCTGTAAGCGTAAACGCCAAGCTGCAGGAGAATGCAGGGATGCATGTGTCCGGCCGCTGTCCCTGGATCCAAAAGGAAAAATACACGGATGTGGGCAGTTAGGGTTTAGGTTTACAGACTTGAGGGTTTGGGTTTTCAAGCGAGGTAGCTTTTTGGGATCGTGCCATGAGTTTTCAAGACAAGTCGGGCGCAGACAAAAGCAACACCGCGAAGAGTCCCAGCCCGCACTGCCAGCAAAGTTGACTGAGCTACTCAAACGGGGCTTTGCCAGGCGCCTCTTTTGGCAGTGCTGAGTCCCGAGCCCCGCACTCAAAGCCCTAGCCAACCGAGACAGACAGACGTCGAGTCCCCGAAACGCGAGAGCAGTTGGATCCTCAAACTGCAGTTTTTTTTCTCCTTACGCCCCTCCTCCCTCCCCCATGCGGCCATGGAGCGAGCGACCAGCTGCCCGGCAAAGGAGCTGCGGGTGGACACTGAGCAGCGTTCAGAAGCATTCTAATGTAGGGGTTTAAATAGTTAGCAATACTGTTTTGGGATAGTATAATGAGCCCCAAAACCCTATTCTGATTATGAAGGCCCCTATAGTACTTTATGCTCTAAGCCCTAAGCCCTCGGCCTTCATCCTAAACCATGTGCCAGACCCAGCCGCTGAGGTTAAAGCTGCTGGGGGTGTTTAGGCTTTCGGTTCAGAGTTCGGGGTGATGGTGCCTCAACCCCCCACTCGAAGCCCCACAGTGCTGAGCTCTGCACAGCTCAAAACACGCAGACAAGAAGAGCCCAAACTCCCAACGACTCTGACATCCTCAGCCCGAATCTCGGCTGTACACAACCGGCGAACTGCGAAGCACCGAAAACCTTTGCAAACCCACCGACGCTGCAGCGCGAGGTCCGTGGTAATTTAATCATCGACCCAAGCAGCCCTCGGCCAACCAGTCGGCCATGCGCCAGCAGCCCAACGAGTCCGTGCCCAGGCTGCTTTTTTTCAAGATGCAGTGTGCAAATGCTCGCAGGATGAAGCACTTACTCATCGTTCTAGTATGGTAATTAAATAAATAAAAAATATATATATATAAATATATATATATATATATATATATATATATATATATATTGAGATNAATATATATATGTAAATATATATATATATATATATATATATATATATATATATTGAGATATTTTAAAGTCTAAAGAAGGAACAGGATGTCTTCTATCTGACAGGGCCTCGAAGAACAGCCCAGGATCAGCCCAAGTTTCTACAGTCGACCTGTGAGCCCGGTGTGCCTTGGCATTGATGTGAAGTGATGCAGATCTTGGTTAGCCCTTCTTCCGCGTTTCTTCGAAGCATACTACAGCCAATTCCCTTAACATGATAGGCTTATATCAGGGTTTCAGGATCCTGATGTATGGCCAAGAAAAGCCGGCCAGGAGTCAGGAGTCCTGCGAGGGCTTATATGGGTTGGGGGCTCCTTGCGAAGATGGATGCTTGCATTAAGGCATGAGAGAGGCAGAGGAAATGAACGCATTGCCGCTTGTGGTATGGGTAGTAGCAGTAATTAGCGGTAACTTTACCGGCAGCCGTAGACATATTTTTAAGCAGAAGCAGTAGCAGTGCCAGCAGCAGTAGTGGCGGTAGTAGTCGTTCGTCCTCGTCGTCGTCGTCCTTGCTGCGCCTCCGCAGTAGTAGTGCAAGCAGCAGTAACAGTAGCAGCAGAAGAAGACATAGTAGTAGCACTGCCAATTTTTGGGTTTATGAGTCGGGTTTTTAGGGGTTAGGGGTTTAGGGGCATGTGCTCCCATTTCCACAACTCGTACTCCCTAGTTTTCTTGTGTGATGTAGTTCCTGATGATTGGCACGAGCGCTTGAAGCAACTGGCATGAGTTCCAGGGGTTTCGAAAGTTCGTCTCTTGGGCACACGTTCTTGACAGAGGGAGCCCCCGGGCGACGAGGCAAGCCCGCTGCAAAAGGGGCATAAGTCACACTACGGGTTCAACAAAAACGAGCATAGGTCTAGCGGAAGATGTGCAGGGTCACACGATCGGCGCAATTGGCAAGGCTTTCGATTTGGATGGGTTCAGACGTACATACATGCGTATACATATCTCACCAAATGACTCATGAAGCAAACATACACTTGACTAAGTAAAAATAGCTAATCGCATTCTTAAACTAATGACCGAATACATAAACGGATACATAAAAATAACAGATAAATAGGTCGACAAATAATGCCATCCCCCCCACTTGGAATCTTAAAGTTTACTGTTTGCAGTGCCAACCAGTGCCAAGTAAATCGCAAAGTGCATTAGGTACATAAACAAAGTCGTCAATCCGCAAATACAAAAACATGTAATCACATAGTATATATGCATAAAAAGGCAAATACATACATACATGCATAAAGAATGAGTAAATATATATATATATATGTATACGCACGTGTCTGGATGTATCTGTACATATATATATATATATATAAAACATACACAGACAAACATCTATCTGTCTGTGTATCAATCTTGCCATCTAGCTAGATATATCCATGTGTACATGTACATGTACCTAAGTATGTGTGGAGATAAACGGTCTACGTTTCTGTGTGTGCATGCTTTTTGTTTTTCCTTTTTTCGGAAGCCCTTTCTGAAGAAGGAGCCCCCTCGTGCGGGATCAGAGTGCCGGAAGCCTGGGCTGGGCTTCGCGGGGCGTGCGGAAGGATGGGCATTGGGGGTTCAAGGGCTGAGGTAATTGGGGGCCCACGGTAAACAGTTGAGGCACTTTGGGGCTTAGGGCGCCTTTCTTTTTTGGGTGTCATGGTAGAAGACGTTGTGGCTCAAGTCTTAGCTGCGAGACTCAAACGTGCGACCCTGGTTGAAAGGTGCTTTGGCTGTGCGAAGCTGTCGGCATGTTTAGGCTACGCACTCCAGCTAGCACAGCCTTCCTGGCACTTGAGCGTTGTTCCGTATCTGCAAGAGGCTATGAGTGAAGGTGTCTCGCGGGAGATGCAGTCACGGCTCCCGATCTTTCATGCAAGCACAGGAATTCTCTTTGTTCGAAGCTCTACGTGCTGACATATGATTTCTCGAACACCCTGCATGAGTGAAATCCATGGGCAAGCCACAAATCCTGTTAGTAGATGAGAGTAGACACACATTCGAAGCTGTCATCTCCACGTCCGAGTTCCGTGATGACGGACAAGATTGTATGTCAAACGCAGGAATCAAGGGTTGCACTGGAGTCGCGGAGAGCTGTTGGATACGGCTGGTAGACCTGGTCTTTTCACGTGGTAATTCGTCTTTTCGATTCGAAGTAGAGCTGGCAAGGTCGGAGAGTTGTTGGCAATGCCCAGCTAAGACCACGGCTTCAGTACTCGTCTGTGGTTTTGTGTGTTCGTAACTTGTAACTGTCGTCGGATGTGTTCCATTTTACCACGACGTTACCATGATCTTTTTCTTTCCAACTGTTGCACATGTCAGCTAGTTTCGAGATTGGTTCTGGGTTCTTTTGCTTTGCACCACCTGATGTGCTAGTGTGTTGGCCGCCCACTTCATCTGGCGAGTCCGAGGGTGAGAGTAAATCCTCCAAACCGTACAACAGGACCGGGAACGGCGCGCCGTGACCCCCGGCTCCGTCCGCGCAGTGCGGCGGAACCTGGCACGGCTGGAGGCGAAACATGCACTTAGGGATCGTTATGCCTTAGATTTTGCTTGTAGGGTTTACATTTGGGGCTTGCGGACTTGGTACAGTTGGTGTCGATCAGTGACGAAAAGGCTGGCTCGTGGTCAGGTTTGGGCCAACCACCTCACAAACCACTTTTGCTCTACAAGATATCTTTCCGAACCTAAACTAAGCCCGTGGTATTTCGGGAAGCTTTATTCCACACCCGAAACCTGCAAACCAATCAACAATAGCATCCTCATAAGGGTCACATCAACTTAGCGGACTACTTAGCGGTACTCCCCGAAGTGAGTAGCTGGCAGCAAGATGAGGGTTCATTCTTTGACGGTTTTTTTATATAGTTGGGCTTGAGGGTTTGCGATTTGGGGTTCAGTTTAGGGTTTGGTCAAGGTTAGGATTAACGATGTCTCTTGAATTCTTGGCAGCTTTGCACAACCTTCTACAATCAAGCTCTGTCAAAGCCGGTCCATTCGGACACGAGCCCACAGCACCCCAAGAAGAGCCAACGAATCCTACAGTCGTACAGCCTTGAAGCCCTTAGCCCCAAGCCTGGTTTCCTTCTAGACTCTAGACCTCAAGCCTTCTCAAGCCAGATTCCGGGTTGAAATCCTGAATCGCTTCGGTGTGTCCTGTCCTTGCAGGTGGAGCCTTTGCCCTCGCTGGCAAAGGGGGCCCTCCGGCACCGACAGCCCCAGGCGTCGGTGGTACAAGCCCAGGAGAGTGACCCCCAGAGCCCTCAGAGGCCTGGCTCTCTCTAAGCCGAATAAGGGCACGGGGTGAGAGGCTGGTGGAGGGTTGGACGTTTTGGGTTTGCGATTCGACTGTTCAGATCTATCAGTTTACCACGTCTTGTCCGAAGGGTTCGGTGGTTTTAGGCTGTTTTCCTACCTTTGGTTAGTAGGGAATGGAAGAATGGTAGTAATTGTAGTTATAATTGTACCCCACTCCTCCATTCCCTACTAACCAAAGCTAAGTTTTGGGCAGGAAGGCCAAGTCCGAAGCCCTGCGGACTGAACCGGAAGACCGGGCTTTAATCTTCACGGAGAATCGCGGCTACTGCTGGGACTCGCGGGTTTTGTGCATGCTTGCGTGGGCCACTTTGCGAAGTATGTAATGTGAGAAGCCCTTGGCGCCAACCCCAAGCGAGCCCACATCCACAAAACTGTTGCAGTTCAACTTTGAAGTAGTTTTTCAACCGTCCTCAGGGTGTTGTAAACTAGACCGCAGCGGAGGCATGAGTGTCAGATGGACTGGGACGCTGCGGAGCACCTGGGCCGACAGATGCTGAAGAACGATGCCTGGACCAAGCGGATCTTCGAGGAGTTCGATGGGGCGGCGTCCGGTCTTTGTTGGTCCATGGTTTCGGATCTGGATTGTTGTCTGGTTTTCTCATGTTTGGGGGTTTTTGGGCCATCTATCTATTGGTCCATTTTCGTCATTAGGATGTGCGGTTGGCAGGTTTGGTTGTTTCATTCTCCTGTCTTATCTTTGCAATGACAAGGATGAGACAAAGCACCAATCACAATCACCCCTCATGTTGCTATTATGGTCAGTATTCTATTGTTATCGATCGGTTTTGTCACTGCGTTTGTGTGTCACAGTGACACTATCTTTGTTAGCCATTGCTGTCGTCGTTGCTTTTGCTGCTGGAGCTGATGTTGTGGATGATGTCATCAATTAATCCGGCAGTATCGTGTTGTTGCTTCTGTCGCCACGGCTTGTGCTATGACCTGGTATAACTGCTCTTGCATCAGTGAACCACTGCTTCTGTTGTCAGTCTTGCTGAGTCGTTTGGTAAACTGGTGCCATTACTCCTGGCAGCATCCTGAAGAATCCTCGACTATTGCAAGGGCCAATCATAACACGTCTCTAGGGCCGGAAAAATCGATAGAGTGATGCCATAAGCCTTACACTTCAGTAATGGTGGGACGGGGAGATCCTGACTCGTGCAGAGCACCGTCAGAGACTCCTAATATGTGTGGTTAGCTGTTATTCTCATTCATCGCTTCCCGCCGTGTATTATTGAAGCTTAACGACTTCCCAATCCTTAGCGCTACCCCTTTTCTTACTCCTCTCTCTGTGCTGCCAGTATTTGTGAGTTTGTTTCTTTTGATTATTTTGTGCGGGTTTTGCCGTCACACCTGTGAGGTGTTCTTGCTGCTCTCAGAAAGCCGGTTTCCGATTGCAGCTCTGAGCAAACTGCGCAGCAAGAACAACATGCGAATACTGGCAGGTACACCTTGGTGCGAATGATAGCGGCGATGGCCAGCCCCAAGCCATAATATCCTAAAGCAAAATATCCAAATGGTGACATTAAATTCCACACCTTACGCCCTGCACCACAAGCTCCGAATCTCGGATCTGTTTGTCCTGATCTCAGTCAAAGCCCTGGCAATTAAGACCGTTGCTTCCGCAATGTGTAACAGCTTCCCTTCTCATGCTTCTTGCCCAGTCGCAGCTTTCACGAAACCCCTTTGGGCCTCATAAACAGGCAACACCCTCAACACCTAGGAGACGCACGTGCAACTGCTGAAGGGATCTGAGGGCTTAAATTCGTTCAACAGCAAGCCTAGCCCTACAAAGAGTTGGGTACCCTAGACCCCCAGACCTCCAGTGCCTAGAGCCCTAAAGCTCTACAGTGGTCGTTGATGTTCGCTGTTGGCCGACATGCGAATCCTGAATCCCTGCTTGCCTTCTGCAAGCCGTGAGTTTTGGAAACAGGAAAACCCTGAACCCCTAAATCCTGCTCCTTGCCTGCCTGGTGCGGTGGTGCGAGTGCAATACTCTAAACCCTGCGCCCCAGACCCGAGCCCCCGATCCATTGAATGAACAAAACGCCAAGGAGCCCAACAAACCCCAAAGAGACGCCACCCAGGCGTGCGGCTACCTTTGGCCCGCGGAGTTCGCAGCTTTAAGCTTTCGCTTCGAACAGGCCCAAGGTTCAGGGTTCAGGGTTTAGGGTAGCGCATACAGGGTTTAAAGGCCCTAGTTTTGAAGCCGAAATCCAAAAAACGGTAAGGGCCCAACCCTTGCACCCCATAACCACCAAACCTTGAAGAACACCGAATCGGGCATTTGAGCCTTTAGGGCTTTCTGGGAGTTTAGGACTAGGAGGTTTAGAATTAGGGGGCAGGTTTTGGGCGATAGGGGTTTTGGGGATGCAGGTTTTGCTTTCGGCTTTAGGGGTTGTGGTTGTTAGGCTTCGAGGGTTTTGCATACTTTAGGCACCCCCAGGGCTGTCAGGGTTTTGGAGGTCTCGGGGTTAGGGTCGAGGGTAGGTTAGCTAGGGCAAGCGGGCACACTTCAGGGAGTAAGTAAGCCATTCCAGGACAGCTTTGCCCAAGCAGCTGGGAAGAGCATGAAATTTCCGGACAGTTTTGTCCGACCGACGACAAACCACATAACGCCAGTGACCACCCCGACCAAAGGTAAGATCCGCAAGGCTTGTGAGCACCCCATTTACTGGTGTCAGGCACCAGACTGTTCCGGAATATTCAAAATGCCAGCCCACCCAAACACCGTCAGACATCCAACTATTTCAGGACAGCTTCAGGCTACCACTACCAAACGCACAAAATGCCAGGACAGTTCTGGGTGTGTTCTCACTGGGGGCATCAGGGTATGCTTCAGGGAGTAAGCTTTTGGGTGTAGGCCCAACCTCTACTCTAGGCCCCTTGACCCTAAACTCCAAATCCTGAGTTTCAGATCTGACTCCCGAAGGCCATGGGTGGCTTCCTTGGCCGCTTCAGCTTCGACTTCAATGATGCCGACATCAACATGGAGGGCAGCGCCTGGGCAAATGTTTCGGATCCCCCCAAGCCCTGGCTTCTGTACTCTCTGGATGAAAATGTTGGGGGTTGTGAGGGTTTGAAGGTTTGGTTCAGGTCGTTGAGGGAGTGGGGCCACTGACCAAATGCCCCCAATCCTTAATCCAAAGCGCGAAGTCTTAAACCTTGAACCCTAACTGTCCCCACCAAAGCACAAAACCCTAAACTTAGCACTGGAGCCTGAAACGTTGCACGGTTTAGGCTTCGGCTGTACGGTGTAGGTGTGGTTGAGGTATTTCAGATGTTTTGTTTTCCTACGTTGTGCGGGCCTGGCATCGTTAGCAATATAGTGGAGCACCTAAACCACGAAGTTGCCGTCAAGTCGGAGCCCAGGAATCAGCCTGTCCGAGTGGCAGGAATACGCGAAGGAGCTGACGACAGCCTTTGGGGAGATTCGCTGCAAGGTGGGCTCACCATGGCCCACCAGTCGGGTTTAGGGTTATGGTTCGCATGATTCTCCTCGCGTTTACAAGCACTAAGCTTCGTTTAGCATTTCTGTGCTTGGCCTGCATCGCATTCGGTCCTACGAGGGTTCTGTCCGACGGGGGAGAGAGACAGAGAGGGGGAGGCAGAGGAGAAGCAAAGGGACGAGCGGGAAGAAGAGCAAGAGAGAGAGAGAGAGAGAAGGCAGCCCTGAAATCTCCGAAAGCCTGAGTCTGTAACCTCAACTGCAACTACTGTGCCTAGCCAGGCGGGTGGGAGGCCAACAGCTCCCCTCGGAGCTTTAAACCCACCAAAAGCGCGAAAGCAGCACTGCAATTGTCCTAAAGCATAAGAGAACAACGTACAAGACATGCCCACAAGACAGAGGGCAAAATCCAAGCAACAGCCTCCAACTCTAGACCCTCCAAGCCCCAAACGCCCGGAACCCTAAACCTCACACCGTGAACCCATAGGTGGCCGTGCAGCGGATCCTCGGTAGTCGGAAGGCTGAGCTCCGCCGGAAGGTGAAGCACGCACCCCGGCCTCAGTTTTTGCTACGGTAGAATTGAGCCCTGCAGTATTACATGTATTTTCGATGTCTGCATATTTCTTGTTGTTTCAGGGTTTCAGGAATCTAGTTGGGAGGGCTGTGTCCAGGGTTCCTCCTTCCCCAGAGCCCGCGATCCCAAGATCCCATAAACCCGGGAAGGCCTGAAACTCTGAGATCCTAAACTCTGAAGGTTCTAAGACGTCGAAGACCCGAAGCAACCCCCGGGCTTTCCCCACTTCTGGAGACTCGGAGGTCTGGCTCTTCGACGGCTACGACTTCCAACCTTCTGTTCGGCTGCTGGAGATGTGCTCAAAGGGACACAAGAACCCAAGCAGCTCAAATCCAACTAAGGTCTAGGGCTCATGGGGTCCCTGAGGCGGTCTAGGGTTGAGTGTTTGGGGTTTCGAGTTCTGCTTGAGTTTCTAGTTTCTGGGTATTAAAGACAGAGCAGCGAGCCATTCGTTCGTCTTTGGTTTTCCAAACCCTTTCAGAGCAGAAAGACCCCACTGGGCACAAGCACGATATTTTAGAGTGAATGGTTCTCCGAACATCCTCAAGCCCAAACCTAAAGCCTAGATCAACCAACAACCAAGTCCCTAAATCCCAAGCTGAAATCCGACAAAACGTCGAAGCCTCTGCTTCTGGAGGCATCGTGCAGGACGTCCGCTCGGCCTTAGCATCCAAGGCCGATCCCAACGCCGGCCTGGCACCTTGGCCCCGCAGCTTCTGTAGCTTCGGGGATTTGGGGTTTAGGGCCGTTTTGTAAGGGTTTTCGAGTTTGGGAGTTTAGGGCTTATCTGTTGGTGCGGGAATGCGCGGTGTTTGGGTCTAGACTTGCACGGTTGGGGGTTCCAAGTAAGGCAGACTCTGTTCAGTTCTTCTTAGAAGGAAGCCCCTTAGCCCAATGCCGCTGCAAGGGGGCTGTCACTGTAGGACTTTCACGTGGATTTTTGAAGGCTTAGGGCTTCAAGGTCCCGTCCCACGGTTTTTTCAGTTTTCAGAGTTTCAGCTCGGGGCTGGGGTGTTCATAGGTCTCGCTGTAGCTGTAGTTACATGTGCAGCCGCTCCCCGTCTTTCTTAAACCCTAAACCTCTCTTTGGCGGCGTTTGTGCCCCAAGCCTAAATCCTAAACCCCAAACCTAGTACACCAACTCACGTTAACTTCCCGTCCAAGACACCCAAACACGTAAACCCTATTGCCAAAACCCCAATCTCCAAACCCCAAATGTCCCTAAATCCTACAAAGCCCTTTGCTCCCTCGTCCTGTCCTCACAGAACCTCAGGCGAGCCCGTCCTTCAACAACTACACGCCCCTGATTTTCCTGGCTATGACCCCGGCGTGCCACGGCTTGGGGTTTAAGGTTTGGGGCTTTAGGGTTCAAAGTTATGCTTTGGGTTTCTGACACGAGTGCAGCAGCTCTAAGATCCAGGTTGGCA
The DNA here is from genome assembly GCA_003297005.1 of Symbiodinium sp. clade A Y106. Lineage (NCBI taxonomy): Eukaryota > Dinophyceae > Suessiales > Symbiodiniaceae > Symbiodinium > Symbiodinium sp. clade A. The sequence continues at coordinate 18,835 of BGNK01002400.1, forward strand.
TGTACAAGTCTTTGCAAAAAGGGGTTAGGTTGGTGGGTCACGTCTGCATTTGAAGGGCCTAACGCTTGGGGAAGTGCGATTGCGGCAGAGGGGCTCGCGATTTCAAGGGCTTCACTCACTACTGGTACCAGCGTTTTTACTGCTAATTCTTGTGGCTGTCGGCCTGAGTTTTAGAGTGGGCTTCTTGGAATGGTCAGTTCGCAGGAACCAGCAGAGAATCTGGTATACCAGAGCCACGTGGAGGCAGTGTAGGCCCTGAGCTTCGGAACCAAGCCAACTTCCGACAAAACCCTATAGACACCCTATCGATCCTAAACCGTAATTTGAGGTTAAAGGACCCCCCCAAAAGAAACCCTGAAGCCCTGAGGTGTGCAAACGGACCCCTGGTCGCCACGGCCATGGAGCTCCTGATCCTCGCGAAGGCTTCGCGAGCCTCGAGGGTTTAGGGTTTGGGGGTTTAGGGTTTAGGGTTTAGGGTTTAGGGAGAGCGGCAAACTACCAGGCGTCCTTGCGTGCACGCCTGCAGCAAAAAGGGTTTAGGGGTTTAGGGCTTAGGGTCCGGATGAGCAGTTGGCAAGTTGGGCTAAGTAGCTTTAATATGCCTGAATTTCTACCGAGCCCAGGGTGAGAGGCCCCTTGCTTTTTGCCGAGGCCTTCAGTTCCATGGACATATTGTTCATGTTTTGTTTTAAAGTCCGGGCTTTAGCATGCAGCCAGCAGACGTCATCGATTCCAGATCTTTGGGTTGTGTGGCGTCAGGCGCATTTTGCACCTTGCGGCTTGCCGATATGCACTTCCAGACGAAGGCTAACCTTGAAGCCTTAAATCCAACACACATTGCTAGGTCGGAGGGAAAAGCTAATGCGTGCCTAAACATGAAGTTTCGAACCTCTGGTCCACCCTCCCTCACCAAGGCAATAACCTCTAGCAAAAGCAAAACGTGTGCACACGGAGCCACGACATCCACACCCGAAGCTCCACCCAGCAAGCCCCCTACCCCTAAATTACGCACTATACCTCCTTCTTCTACCACTTAAGCAAGACGCAGTCCCGGGTTTTCTGGGTACCAAGATGTACGGTGTTCCACACTGCAGCCAGGCCGATGTCCACAGGGAATGTGGCCAGAAGCAGGGCAGCAATGACGGGAGAGCGCTTGACATTTCGAAACCTTTTGCTCGGCGTGTCGACTTAAGGACTTTGCGTTTGGGTGTGCAGTTCGTTTTAGGGCATTTTAGGGTTCTACAGTTCTACACTTTTTTTCGGGGGTGTCAGGGTTCAGAACGTAGGGCCCGAAATCCCGCAACACGCCCAACACCCCAAACCCGACACTAAGGATGTTCACGGGCCGGTTGCTCCCTCTCCGCTTCGCGGCGAGGGCACAGAACGAGTATGGCTTCTCGCCTCCGGTTGGGTCTTGCATTTCGGACTTTTGGGATGTTTAAACTTTAAGTTTTAGGGTTAAAGCCGGGTTTCGGGACGTTAGGGTGAGGGGTTTCAAATCTTGCGCTTCAGAATCTGGGGTTGTAAGGACTGCGGGCTTTGAGTGAGTTGTTGCAGGCTCGAGACTAAGCTCCTACAGCACTGAAGCGTTAAAAGCCACTAAACCCAAAATGCCATGCCCTACGCAACGCGCCTGGCCCAACCCAAAGCAAGCCGATCGGAGGCCTCGAAGCTCTGCAGAAGCACGTCAACCTTGGCGACGTGTTTCAGTGGCTTGTATGACTTGTCTTTCTCGTATCCCGCACTCAGGAAAGACCCCCCTAGACTCTACTGATAAAGCAAGTAAGTATCATTATGATCTAACATATCCTCCGCTTGACTTTCTCAGTGATGGGTTCTCATGTTGAATATTTGTAGGGCTTGTTTGGAGGGGTAGGGAAAGCAGCACTATATTTCGTATCTACGCCGCAAGGGGAAACTAGACGGAGTAGCCCTTACCCACATCCTAAGTGTAAGTCGAGAGACGACCATACTCGGAGGTGGGCGGCAGGCGAGAACGCAGAGGCCGGGCAGGGTTTCCGGGTTCAAGAGTTTAGGGTCTTCGCGTTTCAGGATTTGCGGTTTCGGGGGTTCACGTCTGCCCTAGGTTTGAGGATTTGGAATTTGGGGCGTCGTGTTTTCGAGATCTTAGCATGGGGGCCCCAACTCCGTGACGTCAAAGCGGCACTCTGTTCTGTAGTTTCGGAACCTCCCCAATGACTTTTCAGCCCACATTCGCAAATATTGCCTGCGTGCTGATGATGATTTTTCTAATGCTTTAGCTGTCTTGCTTTCGCGGCGCGTGTGATCGTTTCGCACGCCTCTACATGCTCTGCTTCAGTTTCTTCTCAATGACCAGTAATATTATAGCACGATGAAGAATTAAAACCTTGATAAAGCAGTGTAAGGAAAGGTTCCAATCCAGCCCTCCAAGCCCCCGGAACCCGAGGGAAAAAACCCAAAGGGGAACTTCCTTGGAAAGGGCATCATGCTTTCGGAGCTGCGCCGCTTCTACGGGAATGCCCTCACTGAGACCATCGAGGCGTCGGCGTTTCGGCTTGAGAGGTTCGCGAGAGAACGGGTGTCGTGATGTACGATGGAGGCTTTCCAAGAATTAGTGGCAAGATCCCCTTAGGATCCGCATAATAATTTCCCTGTGACCTTGTGCAGCTTTTCTGTTGCACGAGGTTTTGAATTGAAATCCATTTTTTTGCTACACTATGCCTCAAAACCATCAAATCGCCATTCTAAGTACTAAGCTTTCGCAGCTGTCTGTAGAGGTGACGGGGGCTTCGGTCTTTGTTTCATGTTCGGATTCAGTTTCAGGCGTTCTAAAATTGAAGGGTGGGCTGCATGGGCTACATCAGGATGAAGTCTACAGTGATGTCAGGGTCACCACAGCGATCCGACTTTCGAACGGCTCTGATGCTTGTTTTCAGGTTGTTGATGCTCGGAATCCTCTCTGCATCCCACTGTCCCGACTCCCCGGGTCCTCGGCCATAAACTCGAAAAACCCAACCCTAAAAGGTTTTTGGGGTTCCAAAACCCGGAGACTCCCAGTCCCCAAAGCCCAGCGCAGGCCCTGGATCCCTACAGCCATGCGGCCAGCGCGCAGATGAGGCCACAGAGCTGTTCTCTGGGGAATCAAGGATGGGTGCTACCAGTACAATAAGGGTTCAGGAAATGATGTAGGGGTCCTTGAGTGGCTCTTCAAAGGAAAAGATTAACCTTTGCCTGAAGCTAAGATGCCATACACGCGACGAAGGCTCCGAACTCCAAAGCCTTGAAGCCTCGAAACCCTGACCTCAAACCCCAGAGCCCTAAATCCTAAAACCCTAAAGTGTGCGAGTAAAACTTCCTTAGAGTCATTTCCGAAATATACACAGAACCGGAGTTCCAGGTCACGGGACGTAATGGGGCGGTAGAAGAAGGCGTCGTAGGTTCAGGGATCAGGCATCCTCACAACACGTACTCCCTGGTCTTCTTGTGTGATGTAGTTCCTGATGATTGGCACGAGCGCTTGAAGCAACTGGCATGAGTTCCAGGGGTTTCGATAGTTCGTCTCTGCTTGGGCACACGTTCTTGGCAGAGGGAGCCCCCGGGCGACGAGGCAAGCCCGCTGCAAAAGGCAAGGATGCCCTCTCAGTCCATATTTGTTCATCATAGTCTTGACGATTCTTATGACAGACCTCGATCGCAGACTCAGAGAGAAGGGCGTCGCCACGAACACATGGTCGGTGGGTTGACCAACGTACGACCTAGAATACGCAGACGACACTTTGTTACCTTTTGAGACAGCCTTTTACCACCGTTTAGGGGTTGCCGAAACGGCGTTCAAGAAGTTGAGCCTGGTATGGAACAGCTCTTTGGCCAGGTCGACAAAAGTATGCATATTTCAGGCAACATTCGTGCGTTGCTTGCTATATGGTCTTGACGTCCTTACCCTTACGGAAAAGAACTTGAACACGATAGACGGACAATACTTCAGGTTCTTAAAACGCGCCATAGGCATTAAGGCCTCGTTTTCCTCACGCATTTCCAACGCAGAAGTGTGGGCGCAAGCCAACAGACCACACCGCGCCTCGGAAATCTTGTACGCCCAACAGAATAATCTGCTCAAGGAGGTGTATAGCCATAGTATAGATTCTCCACTCCATATAATGTCGTATTCAGCCCAGGATTTAAGGACAGGATCGCAGCGCAGGGGAGGAGGAGGGGTATGCAGTTTCCATACTTTTTGGAAGTGTCTCTCAAGCGCTACCACCCCGAACTTAAGCCGGACCACGCCGCAACCCCCTTACAGTTCAGCTACGTAGAACTAGGGCGTATATTGCGGAAGTCCCCAGAGATGGCGCCAACGCGCGCTCGCAGTCGGCGTGCAGGGCCCTAGCAAAAAAAAGTGTGCGAGTGCGAGCGTCGAAACCATAAATTCAGAAGACATCAGATAACAAGCTATAAAGCTCCACCCCTGAAGCCCTTGAAGACCCGAAATTTCTAAGCAAATCCTATAGCGCCCGCACAGAACCAACACGCTAAACCCTCAGCCCTAGTGCCCAAATCTTGAAGCCTAAAGCCTAAACTCCAAAGATCTGCGTCCAATAGTTCTCACAGAAGTCCTCACCAAACTGGTTGGTCGACTCACGACCCGGAGAGTGATGCGAACCTGGCCCTGCCCCTGCGAGATTCTTGGTGGTAAGCCCTCCAGTCAGGTAGCGGAAGCTCTGTGGATCGCAAAGTTGATGGCATCGCGGTGTGTTGTGTATGGCCATAGTTGTGTCGTGGTTAGGTTGGACCTGGACATTTATGCAGCCTATGATTCCTTGTTGTTGTGTGAAGTTCGTGACGAATTCTGCCGTTTCTACAATCCACAAGTTGCTGCAAGCCTTCGCTGGTTGGACCACATGATGCATAACCAAACGTTGCAGTTTCAAATGCAGTCGCACACTTGGGAACAAAAGGTTCACAGAGGATGCGTTCAGGGTGGATGCCACTACCCCTTGATTTTCAGCCGCATCCTGGCCAACAGACTCCAGAGCTTGAAGGAAAAATGGTTGGATCGCAGTGAAGCTTCCGCTTTCAGATTTGGATTGCTGTTGGTGTGGTACATCTTGTTTGTCGATGATGCCACCTTAGTCTTCACCGATGCTGCTCAAACCGCCAAGTTGTTTCAGGAAGTGGTGGAGGTGCTTGCGAAATCGGGCCTGCGAATCAACGTGTCAAAGACCAAAGTACTGGGATGGCCTCCAGGGGTCCCTTTGCCAGAGGTTTTGCGAGAGGCCAAGTGTGTACATCAATGTATTTTCCTTTGTATGCCCTTGTCCATGCAAGATGATCTTGAGCTCAAGTTTGCCATGGAGTTGTGTCGTCGAGCAGTTTCAGCCTTCTTCTCCAACAAGCGCTTGTTCCATCACCCCCAAGCCAAGATTGAACAGAAGCTTCAGTTTCTTCAAAGCTTGGTTGTGTCCACCTTTTATTGGGCAGTGGGAGTGCTGGTACCTTCGGGCAAAGTGTTACACTACCTGAGAATGCGAGGGCTTACAGTGTACCAGTGGTTGTTGCAACTCCGGCCCCATTCTTGCTGGTGGCAGGTGCGTCAGCTGTGTGACCTCAGACATGCGTGCAAGCTCTGGGTTACGTCGTATGGAAGACACTGGGATCACCTTGCACTAGTGCAACTTTGGTGTTTGATTGGGCACATGTTTCGCAGTACATACTGCCTCTCGAGAGACGCAGTGTCATGGACAGAAGTGTGGCAGCTATCCCCGTGCAGAGCCCGAACCGGACCAGATAACAGCGGAGCGCGACAAGTGCATAAATTCCTCCATCGCCAGAGCATCACCATTGAGGTTGCACAAAACCGACAGCAATGGGACCAGCTTGCGGATGCATGGTGTCACTTTTGGGGGTCTAGTCAACCGGTGGTGCGGTGCAACGTCTACCCATGCTCTCCTGAGCACATGCAGTGGAATGTCAAGTGCGTGCAGGGCTGTTTCTCCGGTGGGCAGGTCTTCTTCCTTTCTCGGGATGAGTCGTTCCACTTGCANGTCTACCCATGCTCTCCTGAGCACATGCAGTGGAATGTCAAGTGCGTGCAGGGCTGTTTCTCCGGTGGGCAGGTCTTCTTCCTTTCTCGGGATGAGTCGTTCCACTTGCATTTGGTTCACCTACACCGACGAGATGGTTGGGTGGAAACGTGTCTCAGTGCAGACGCCACTTTTCGCGATGTGATTCAGGCCATTTTGCAAGATGTGGCTCCTCATGTAAGACATGTTCGTCTATGTTCTCGAGTGCTCTTTGAGCTCCCACCACGAGACCAGCTCTTGGCTGATGCGTATGTGGTTCTTGAGTACAGTTATCAGGTAGGCCCTTTCCCGAGGAGCGTGGAGTGTGCATAGAGTGGATGCGCAGTGCCTCTAGTGATTTGTTTCCTTTTTTGCTCTCATCCCGAGTGAAGTGGGCAATCGGCCAACTGAGTAGGGATGTGGAAGTGCACAGGCTTGGAGCTCAGAGTGATTGTGCTGCCAAAAGCCTAAACTCCAAGCATTGAAACCTTAAAGCCTAAACCCTCGACCCCAGACCTTGAAACCTTGAAGCCTGAACCCTAGAAGTGCTAAATCCGAGCCGAAACGCTAAACCCTAAACCTTACTGTGCCCTGCAATGCGGGCTTCGTCCTTGCCAAGTAGGAGGGAAAAAACCTTACGGTACCAGCTCTGCGGCGATGCTCCTTCTCAAGGTCCTATGTGAACGTTGTTGTTGCTTGATAGGAATAGGACCTTGAGCAGGGAGTAGTAGCAGTACTGCAACTGCACAGTTAGTTTACGTGTTATGGATATTGCAGTGTAAGGCTCCTCTGATGCTCCCTTTAGGGTCGTTTCACTCAGCAGACTCCGAACCACATGCCTCGCCTGGATTGTCCGAGTGTGAGCGCCGAAACCTTACTGTATCAGCACAGTTAGTTTCTCTGTTATGGATATTTCTAGTATAGGATCTTTCTGATGCTCCCTTTAGGGTTGCCTCACTCAGCAGACTCCGAACCATAAGCCTCGCCTGGATTGTCCGAGTGTGAGCGCCGAAACCTTAGAATCCTAAAGCTTAAAGCCCTAATAAATCCCAGCCTAAACCCCAAACCTTAACACCCCAACTTTACCCTGCAATGCGGGCTTGTCCTTGCTAGGTGGGAGGGAAAAAAAACACCCCAATTCAAAAACAACTTTAACACCCCAATAAATCTCAGCCTAAAGCTTTTTCTTCATTTGAAGGCTCTTTGCTTCGCCGATGATCGGCGGCTCGCTGAGCCCCGCTGGGGCCCAGCGGCTGTGCCTGGCCCGAGCCTGGAAAACGCACGGAGCCACGAGCTCCCTCTTTTTTGGGAAGAAAGGAGGAGTCCTTAATGTAGGGGCCTTAAACATAATTTGTGGGGTTCCTGATTATAATTATAGTATATTGGGCCCCAAAAGCCACGAGCTCCCTCTTCTAGGTTCCTGAGTAGTATCCTTTTGCCCTTTTTTGTTGAGGCCCCCTTATTAAACCGAATAGCAGGAAAAAGGGTACCCTTACTACACAGGGGCTACTCAGGAACCTAGTCTTTGTGGAAAAAAGGAGGAGTCCTTACCATATTTTGGGTGCTCCTAATTATGATTATAGTCTTATAGTATATTGGGCACCAAAACCCTAAAGAAATATAGGGGCCTTCATAATTAGAATAGGGTTTTGGGGCCCATTATGCTGAAATGCTGAAATTACAATAAGGAACCACCAAAATATTTTTGGTAATTATTTAGGCCCCTATAGTACAGTCATAAGAAGAACATCGCTATTTAGATCAAAGGGGCGGATCTTTAAATCAGAATAAGCGACACGATACGAGCTGCGGAATTCCGTGATGGAAGGTGCCTCGCAAAAAGGCGTTTCGACTTGCCTGCGAGATTTCCAAGACAGAAATACAAGGCCAGAAACACCAACTCCAGACCCCCCCGAAGTGCGGGCATTGCTTAAGCTGCTTGCTTGCTTCTGCAGATTTCTTACTTCGTACAACCGCAAGACGCGGTTTCGACGTCTGACATCAGACTTTATGCAGTCCGAGTCCAAGTCCCCCAAGCCCTAAACCCCCTAAGCCCTAAACAGCCAACTCTTCAGATGTAAAGCCCTCAACGCTTTACAGACCCTTAAACCCTAAATTTTTCAAAGCCCTAAACCCCAACTTGTTCAATGCCCTAGACCGTACAAGCTCCCGATCCCCAAAGGTGCAGAGGGCTCTACGACGACGGGCCACGGGGCACGATCTGGCTTCAAACCCCTGTTTTTTTGTATAGGGTTTCGGGTTTAGTTTTCACTACGGGTCCTGTGAATATGTATCCTGCTGTTTGGTGTTGGTACAAGGGCTTCCCTGAAACTCTTGAACTTTAAACCCAAAACCCTGAGTGTGAGCGCCGAAACCCAAAACCCTGAATTCCGCGGTACGTAGGCATGGGTTCGGATGCTGGCATTGTCCATCAATTCGGGCACGGGGCGCGAAGATGAAGAGCACGCGGGTGGTTTCTTGACTGGGGCTCCCCTACGGGGAGCTACCAGGAGTCATGGGGAGTTCATTGTCGTCGCGCCAGAGGGCAAGCGATTTGGGGGCCTTGCATTTCGCTGTAGCTCATCCCCTGCCTCGGTTGCACGAATGGCTTCCTATCTTACGAGAGCTTGGGAAGCTTCCCTCGGGAGGCGGATCGTCACATGTCGCGACTTCTGATAGTTCGCGGTTGGCTGACGACAAGTGCGGCCTCCCAACGGAGGCAGCAACTCAGGACGCCGCGGTGCTGGGAATACCGGAAACCTTAATCCACGTATATCCTGTGTGAAGCTCGTGGAACCAAGCCACTACCCTTACGAGATCGGGCTGGCCAATCATTGAGGCCGCCCACAAGATTTGTTTGCACCTAAAGTTTATGTTTTGGTTTTTCTCCGGCTGATCGTCCCTGGATTTTCCTCCGAATCATCCTTTGCTTTACCTCCCCCTTTTCCTCCTGATTTCCTCCTGCTCATCGTCACTATTTCTGTTTTCCGTCGAATCATCATTGTTTTTCCTCCTCTTTTTCATCCTACTCATCCTCCCTGGTTGTATTTTCCTCCGAATCATAGCTGCGCATTTGAGATAACCAATTTCACTTGAGATTTACCTCCCTCTCCTGGCGAAGTAAAGTTTAGGAACTGTGAAGTATGGATGCAAATTTGAAGTAAATTTGTTGTTCAGCTTTACATCACTTTATTTTTTTGGCCGTGGTGCTGGGAAACATACCCACCGGGGACAAATTTCCCAAAAAACTAAACCTGCTGGTCCTGTGAGCTGTGGCGACGCTAACAGGGAGGGAGGATGACCGAGAGGGTGATCGGGAGGTATGGCAGCATGGTCGGGAGGATGATGAATTTGGTGCATTTTGGTGCTTGGTACACCTTGGTTGCATGATCTGGGTGAGAGTGGCCTCTGCCAAGTTGACAATTGAATCAAGTCGAGTGCCTGGTATCTTGCTGTACGGGGAACTCATACGTAATTCCGTCTCTGGAATGGTTTCGCGTTTCAAGCTACGGGTTAGAATTTTCTTACGCGAAGGGGGAGTGCCCATGTCTGTTGATGCACGATTTTGGGTGCTTGATCTGGCGGAGTACACGTGACTCTGCATGTGCTCGCCTGGTCACAAAAGCCAGTGTGGCCCGTTACGTTGGGAGGATTTTTAGGGTTTGGGACATGGGGTTTAAGCCCTTAGGATCTGCCATTAGGGTTTCGGGTTTAGGACCTCGGGTTTAGGATTTAAGATTTAGGGTTCCGGATTTTGGTTTACCCCTCGGGGCTGGTAGGTGTAAGGTTGTTGTGTTCAAGAGGGTGGAAAGTTGCAACTTGAGGGCCGAGGAGGGTCGCCTTTTGGCAGCCATCAGGCCAAGTTTTTTGAAACAGGCGTTTATCGTTCAGAAGTTTGTGTTAGCGTCTGAAGTCATTAAATCGCACAGGATTCGGAAGTTTGGGAATGTAGGATTTAGCATGCAAGTCCCAGGCTCGACCGAAACTGCAGGAATCCGGACTTCGGAGCTAGGATTTTACTTGGGTTTCAGGGTGTATGGCGTCGGGTTAACTAAGGCTGCAGTCGCATCTTGGAGTCTAAACCTGAATCTGAAGGACAGAAGCTTAAACCGGGATTCAATGTACAGTCGAAATTTTGATGAGTTTGAAGACCAAAAACCCGAAACTCCAAAGATAAAAGCACCCGAAGCTCCAAACGCAGCGACTACAGGCAGAAAAACCAGACACTTCTAGACCAAACCTAATCCGTATTGCGCAAGCTATTTACCATCCGTTGCAAGCCCGACGAGCACTGCAACATCGCGGCTTGTCCCGACATGCCGCCGCAGCCTGACGATGTGGTGCTCAAATAGCCGGTGTCGCCTTTGATTGAAGTGGAGACTAATGTAGGAACCTGATTAAGAAACCTTGGGCATTTATTAGGGTCCTTATATGAATCCTACTATTTGGGGGTTATAGGCCCAGCGTTTCTTAATCAGATTCCTACATTACAGCCGCTGAAGTACAGCACGCGGCGTGTCCCCAAACACCAAGCCTTGAAGCGTTAAAACCCTAAAATCTTGAACCCGTCTAGAACCTTACAAAACGCTGCCAAAAAACAATCAAGCCCCAAGGTACGTCCACAATGGGCAGCGAGCCGACCCCAACTCCCCTGGCCTCGAGGGCCACACTGCGCTGATGTACATGGCCACACCCGCACGTGAGGGATTTATTGCTTTGGTGGATCGGGGTGTAGGTTTTAAGGCTTAGGTTCAGGGTTGAGGCAAAGCTGGTTGGGGGAATCAGGATTGAGGTCTTGTTGCATAGACCGAGGTCTATAGAAGGTTTTCCGGTTAGGTTTAGGAGCAGCCCACATGCGTGAGAGTTCCAGTCTAAACCCTCGTCGCCGGGGTTTGGTCGTGGTGCCTGGTACTTAGGCCTGAAGTGCGGTTTCGGGCATCCTCCAACATGGTCAGGAAAAGAGAGACCTGAACTTCAGTGTCAAGATCTAGTAGCAATCCGAGAATCTAAGTCGCCAAGCAAGGAAACCCAGCTTGACTCCAAAGCCCCCAGCCCTGAATCCCGCAGCCCAAACCCCGGCTTGCAAAAACATAAACCCTGAAAGCAAACCCTCAGCCCCAAACCTTACACCTTGATCAGCAATGCGGGAGGCAAAAACCCTAAACCCTGGATCCTAAATCCGACGCCCCAGCAAACCCTTTAGAGAGCCCTGGATGCACGTTCCTTTGCAGGTCATCGCGGGAAATGTGCCGACAATCCAGGCCAACGGGGGGTTTCCGGTCGGAGGAAGCGAACTGAAACGAGGTGTGGCATCTGATTTTCAGCTAAGGAGCATCAGAAAAAGGTGAAAAGTTGGCAAACATAGTACCCCTTGCGAACTCCACAGCCGAAGCGAGGCTGCAGTTTCTAATTAATGGCGCAGCCAGGAGCCCCTCAACAACTATTGCTTGCTGGACGGAAAACCCTTAAGTCCTACAGCAAAAGCCCCAAGCCCTACAAACACTCTGCGCAGCCTCGATACAACCCCATGAGAGCCGCAAAGCAGGGCTTCGAAACGAGTGCTCAGGCGCTGATGGCCTGCCGCGCGAGCTTGGAGCAGCACCTCCGGCGATGATTTACTGTAGGGGTGGGGGGGTCCTTACAGATTTATGAGTGTTTGGGTTCTGGGCTCGAAAAAGTTTTACGGGTCCTTCCCTTGATCAGGGTCTGGTGCTTCAGGTTTTGAGGGGTCGGAGCTTCGGATCCTTGAACCGGCGATGCTGTGGGATTTCTTCAAGGCCGCATAGACATGAGGATCCGACGTTGGTCGGAGATACGGTTGCGGAACTCCCGAGGCGCCCCCAAAAGAACCTCCAGCCCTGAACTTGAAGCTTCCCGACAAGATGAACTCTACATCTGCGCTGGAAAGGAGAGATAGCAGTGGAGCCACGCCCCTCCACTACGCGGCCTGCTATGCCCAATCGGCCGTGGTCAAGGAGGGATTTCAAAAGGGTCTAGTGTTGGTGGGGTCCGAATTATTCCTTGGGGTCCCTTCTCCTCCCCCTCCAAAACAGACCGTAGGCTACATCCAGAAGGATCCTATATGGGAGTTTCCGAAAATAGGGGTACCTGATTTTGGGGTCTTTATAATGAGGATCCTACTGTTTAGGGTACCATAGTAGGGTCCCCTATTTTCGGAAACTCCCATATTCGGGTGGCGATCGGCTTTCGGGTTCAGGCATTCAGGGTTTCATGCTGGCGGGTTTTGTGCTGTTGAATACCTGAATACCCCTTGAAGCTGTCGGTTCCGGCAAGACCGCATGCCCAAACCTACGAAAGACGCTTGGCAATCCTTTTAACTCCAAGCTTCCGAATCTCGGGGCCTTTCGCTGTTTGTTTCCAGTAGTACAAGACTTTCTATTGCTACGGTGCTGTATGGGGTTGTTAGTCAGAACTGGTGTCATTGTTCTTATTATTGTTCGACCTCCCCTTATATCCAGTATCATGATCGCGATCGTTACTATGATCGTCATCGCTTTTGTTCAAGTCGTTCCTTCCAGAGGCATTGCTGGATCTCGGCGCGGACCCCAGCGCCGTGGACCAGGCGGGCTACAGTCCCTGGATGATGGTCGGAGAAGCCAGGCCGGGTCTTCCGAGAAAAGTGGGGGTTTAGGGTTTCGGGTTTAGGGGGCTTTCTGCCAGCAAGCCCAGTTTCGAGAAGAGGGTTTCGGGCCACAAGGGGGCTCTAATGTTGTGGGGTTATAGGGTGTAGCATTTGAGGTTTCGGCTCCAGGCGTGCGGGTCCAGGTTTTGAGGGTTTTGGGGTCTGCGGCTCGGGGTATGCGCACGTCGACGGGCTCGGAATTCGATATGGGGTGTTAGATTGGTGTCGTTTTTGGACTTCGGGGGTTTTCCGAGCATTGACTTGAGCAGTCGACATGTTTTTGATGCCCGGAATCGACAGCTCTCAGGTGAATCGCGGAGGTGCGTGTTTCAAACTAGGGCCCCGTTACTTTCGGTTTAGGGTTCAGGATTCAGGGTCTAGGGTTCCCGGGACAGGATCAGGGCCTGGGTTCGAAAAGTTCATCACGGACCACCCGCATGTAACATACATCTTCACCGGGCCACTGCTCTAGAACAGCCTTAAACCCTGAACCCTAAATCCGGGACCCAGTGCTCCAAACCATTGGCCACCATGTTTTCTGACCATGCCAGATGGGGCACCCTGGCATGCCGTAATGGGACCTAACTGAAGCTGTGAGCAGGTGTTTTCACGTGGAGCAGGGGCGTGTGGTGCTGGCCAAAGACAAAGCCAGCGAGGAGGACATGAGGGAGCCTTGGAGGCCCTGAATATACGAGGAGGCCATGCAATTCCTGAAAAACTCCTTGCTAAATTTATCGTGTTAATCTGCCACAAATGTTTGGTAGTACTGTTCCCGAGCCGAGAATTCCGTGTTATCATTTCAGTACAAGATACCCAGTACTCCAACCCTGTAGCTTAAGCCGTTGAGCTGTGAAGCCTTCCGGGATCTAAGGAACGAAGCTCAACATCATCAGCGCCCTAAGCGGCTTAAAGAGGCGAAAGAGCATAAGCCTTAGAGCCTCACACCACACCCTAAGAAAGCAGCCAAAGACCTAAAAGACGCTCAATGCCTTCAAGACCCTAAGAAGATACCTTACAGTCCTAGAGCTGAGGAGTGCCTAGAGCTCCTGAAGCCGGAGACCTTCCCCGGAGACCTCCTGGAAAGGGCCGAGAGCGGCATCGAAGGCTTTCTTGAACCTGGCCTTGCCATTGCTTGGGGTTTGGGTTTTGGGTTTTCAGGGTTTAGGCTGAGGGATTCCGGGCTTAGCTATGGGCTGCAGCTGAAGACGCCGAGTCTGTGAGAGAGGAGGGTTCGGGATTGGGTTTAGGTTCAATTTTTGGGGGTTGGGGTTTCAGGTTCGGTTTTCGAAGGGTCTAGAGCGATCGAGGAAAGCCTTGGAACGCCGGTGGCGACGGAGCTGCTTGAAAAGCGCTTGCGCTTGCACGAGACTCGGCACTTTGTTAATTGTTTCTTCTACGTATGTGTATGTCTAAACGCACAAGTACACCAGCACCACGTGTTCCTCATGTGTTGCTATGCATGTTACGTGTACAGTACACACCCGTATGCCGACAGATGCTGCGGTTGCTTGAATTCGAACATGCCTTTTGCCGTCGTTCGGTGTTGGTTTGCCACTCTTTTGTCGGGTTTCCGTGCTTCTTGATTCTGCCAGCCTCGGCCCTCAGGCAAGTGAGGCAAGCCCTAATTTCATCCCTTCTGTGTAGAAGCGATTTAGCCCGCTGGGTTGCTCGGGTTTAGGGAAGGTTGTTCTGGAGCCCTTTGACTCGAGGTCTTTCCAAGAGTTCGGGAATCCCTTCGTCGAGCTTCTGTAGTTCTTAAATCGCAGCTCTGGAATCTGAAATGTTACATAATGCGGTACAGCGCAGCTCAGGAGAGCCTCTTCTTCAATCCGCGCTTGGCGATTAAGGGTGCCTTCGAGGGCCGTGTGGTGCTGAGGCACTTCATCGATCGCGGCCCGGGCATGCTTTGAGAGGGGCTTCCGGGTGTTTCGTAGAGTTTAAGGCGCGTTGTTTAGGGCCAGGGTTTAGGTCTTCTTTTTCGAGCTTCAGGCCCTAATGTTCTAGGGACTAAATGTAGTGGGAGTGTAGGGAGCATCTTTGCAGGTCGTTGCCGTGCAGGATTCTTCAGAGCTCAGGTCTTATCTCCTTCGACTTCCTTTCCCGTGGAATGTTCGCCTGCGCCTGAAAACCCAAACCATGGACCTTCAAGTTCAAAGCCCCGAACCCAAACCCTGAACCTTGAGACCTCGTCTGGCAAGTCCGAGTTGCGAGAGCGTAACCTACACGCAAATCAAAACCCAAAATCCTGTGTCCAGAAGCCACAATCCCCGCCACCCCAAGCAAACCCTGACCAAGCAGAAGACGTATGAAGACTTGAACCTCAAGTAGCCGGGACATCTGGAGACTTTCAGCTGCCTTCAATCCGAAAGACATACGTTTATGACCCCTCTACAACAGCTAGCTCTTCTGGGTTACAGGTAAAGGTCGCTCGCTTCTGATGAATCCCCATTGCAAACCCTTGGGGACAAAGTAGAATCGTAGAAGCCAGGATGGGTGCACGTGATCATCAACTTGCTGCAGACCGATCCTCTGGAAGGCCCTGCGAAGGTCCTGGCTAAGCGGCTCGGCTGGTGGATTCCGAGGTTGAGCTCTTCGGGTTTCCGGCTGCAGGCTCTGTGGTCTTTAGAGATTCGGGGGTTTGGGTGCCGGCTATGAATTCCAGGGAACGTGGGCTTGCATTGAATGAGGGCTCTGCCAGCAAGGGTCCTTGGGTCTAGTGTTTGGGGTGTAGAGGTTTGGGGTTCAAGCTGTAGAGGTTTAGGCTTCAGGACCTCGACCCAGCAGTTGAGTTGGCGCGAAGACGCTCAGACTTGACGAAATCCAAACTCCCGGCACACTAGAGTGTTCCGGTCCCTAAACCACTGACCCCTAAGCATAAGCCCAAAACCGCCAAACCCTGAACCCCATGACCAGAATCCTCAAGCTCCGACTCTTCTGACCCTGTCCGGGGCAGTAAGGTCAGCATAATCGCTCACCCAAATTCGGTGGCCCTGAAAACAGTACCTATGCTTTCCGACGTCTCCTGGGCTTCGTCTCAGGTATCTCTTGAGCGCGACCCTGGGTCCAGACTCACTGGCCTCCTGTGCACACGTTCACTCCAAATGGCGCAAGGACGACAATCGCAGCCACTGGGATTCTACCCGGTTTTTGCGGGTTTAGGGGTTAGGGTTTAGGGTTCAGAGTTAAGGGTTTGGATTCGGGGGTATAAGGCAGAGGGTTGAAGAGGGTGGGGGGGCGTCTCGAGTTCTCAATTGCAGGGTTCCTGAGGATTTGGGCTCCTTGCTCTATGCCTATGCAAGGACCACAGCAGTTTCCTCCACAAGACCGGAAGCCCAAGACATTGGCCAATGACGTATGTGTGCCGCTTATGATTTAGTTTGAGAATGTCATAAGTAGTAATTCAGACCCGTGCAGGAAACCCAAATGGGTTGAAACAGGCTGGCAAAAGCCCAAGATACTAGATTCTCTCCGTAGGCCCCAAGCCCTAGGTGTGTAGAGCTACGCCCTACCCTTGAAGGTTGCGGCCATTTCCAGACCTTGCATGCTGAACGCGCTGAACTGCTAGCATCTTCTTCTCAAACTCATATTGCCGAAGCTCGTGCCGAACCCCTCAATCCCAAACCTTGCACTCTAAGCGCAAGTTCAGTTGCCAAGCTTGAAAACCGACGGCCCCTCGGCCCTTGGCCCAAGGCCTCAACCCTAGAAGGCTTGAACCCTGAGTTTAGAATATCTTAAACCTCTCAAGCCCTGGACCCTGAACCCAAAACTTTAAATCCTAGGAAAGAAAACCCTAAACTCCTAAACCATAAACCCGAGGTTGGTACCGAGATCGTCTGATGGAGGCCGTGAAGCACCAGCTCCACAGCTTCGCGACGGAGTCCCTCGCTTGGAGCTGTAGCTTTCGAAGCTTTGACTCTTGCTTTTGGTTTTCGTGCGCATCGGGTTTGAAATTGGTTTGGGAATTGAAGCCCCCAGGATTCTTTGGGCGAGCTTAGGGCCTACAGGCAAACATCTTTTTCCCCAAGGTCTTCAGGATTCTACGGGTTTACGGCTGGACTGAAAGCCTTTGCTTCGTCCTGCGTTGAGGCTTGAGAGGATTTAAGGCCTAGGGTTTAGGATTTAGGAGCTATCCGTATAAAGGGGCTTGAATGGGGTTCAACATTCAGCTTTTCTGTTTGTCCTTGCGACCTATCTGAACTTTATGCCCTAGACCCTGCACCCAAAACCTTACACCTAAATCCTAGTGGAAGCCTAAACTCCTAAACCAGAAAACCCGAGACTTCACTCGGATCCGGCTGTGTTTGTCCCAGTGTGCGTGAGCGTTCGAGGCCTTCTCCCGAAATCGCCCGACTCCACCAAGGTGCAACTTACTCCGGCGAGAGATCGACGCAGCTGCCGGCGCGGCGCGGCTCGCGGCGGAGCAGGCACTTCTTCACTTCTTCAATTGGATTAGCAACTGCCCTTCCGAAAGCAGCAGCAGCCACAGCCGATGAAGCAACGGCACTCAACCCAGTAGCACCCTTGGAACTTTGAGTTTCAAGCTCAGAAGGACGAAAGCCCAAAGCCCGGAAGCCAGACCCACAAGCCGAAGCCCCGAAGCCCGCAAGCACCCCAAAAACACGGCAAAAGCGGAGCAGGCGGCCGAAGAGGAGCCAGCGGATGCCCCGGAAGGTGACGAGGATGTGCCGGGATTGCAAAGGGCACCGTCCATGCGGGCCTGCTACGACCTGCTCCTCGGATGATCTGGGACCCCCTAAACCTTACAAATCAATACCCTAGAGACACAGTTCCTAGACCTTTGTTTGTTGATTGGTGTGACCCATCACTGCAAAGCAGAAGCACCGAACCCAAACCCCAAGCTCTAGTCTTCAAGCTTGAACACCCCCCAGCCAATCCAGTACCGCCGAAGCAAACGAGATCGAAATGGCTCGGAACACAGTCGAAACATCTTCCGAGAGCTTCCCAGGGCTTCTGCACCTTGTTCGAGACAGCCCCCCTAGGCCTAGGCCTCCAAAACTGACACAGCTGCACCCGACGGAAATGCCGAGCCCAGGCTCGGAAGTCTCTGAAGCGCCCCAAAACGCGCTCGACCCAGCCGCGCGCAGGTGCCGGGTGCCGAAGGACCAGGTGATCATTCCTCAGTCTTGGCAGGACGACCCCTTCTGGCGGACCGTTCAGGCGCAGCCCCAAAAGACAGGGGCCCGATAAAAGTATCCCACACACAAGGGCTTCGCACTTGGGGGACAAGGGCGCTGTGAACCTTAATTGTGAGATCTCTATCTTGGAGTGATTTTGCAGCCGAGGGTTTCGCGAGCAGAAGCTCATGAAGGTTGCAAGGCCGTTGAACCGTAAATTCATAATCACCGCCTCCCTTACCCCCAATGCCTCCCGACTCGAACTCAAATCCTAAACTCCCCAAATCTTGAGCCCTATGGCGTCTTACAGGCAGGGTAGGTTCGTCCTGATTTAGGCGCGAGGCTAAAAGTTCCATCTTGAATGAGGGGAACGTATACCAAACCCAAGCCACTAACTAAACTCAAGCCTAATTCCCGGAATCCTGATCCGTAATAAAACCCTAAACCCAATCCCTAGACCCAAAAACCCTAGACGCAGCCTCCTAAACTGTGAACCTTGGCTTGCCATTTCAAGACTTTACCCGTGCGGCTGCATTTGCACAGGAGCGGCAGGTGCTTCGCTACGATCCCTCCTGGGCGCTGCAGATCCTCGGTCGAGGGTTGAGGTTTGCGGTGTGCAGCGTTCAATTTCCTGGTGCATCTTACGATCAGATCTACTGCAGTGTTGGGGTGTTTCGATCTACAGCCGACAAAACCTTACTTGTGCCATAGACAGAAAGAGGTCCTTGGAAAACCGCACCAGGCTGCAGAGAGTTTTTGCCGTTCTTCGGGCTCTTCAAGCTCCAAGGATCCACGATGGCGCCAGCTGTTTCCTGCAGCTTGTGCGCCTTGGGGTGCCGAAGGACCGCACAAAGAAGCTGACCAGTAAAGAGGCCTGCGTGGTGCCTCTTGCTTGCAAGACCCTGAACTCTTCGGTCCTCAAACTCAAAAGTTAGGGCTAACATAGCTTCAGGTTTTTCTAACATACGGTAGATCTGTCGACCTGGCGCCTAAGTCTGGCACCCTACGGTCCGCGATCTTTTGCTTGATTTGCGGAAGCCCCGAGCAAGCCCCGAGCCCTAAAATATCCTATTCCTTTGACCTCAAGTTTGTGGTTTTATCAAGTTCCCTAAACCCTAGACCTAGGCCGCAGGTTTCAGAACTGACCCTTCAACCTCAGGTCCACCATCGCAGAATACAGCAGCCTCCGGCAAGTCATGCACTCACAGATGAGCCTTGGCGTTAGACTTCAGGGCTTTGCCGACGCATAGGGCTGTAGGACTTTAACGACCTGGGGGGTTTCTGGGTTCAGAGTTTATTAATTTTTTGGTCTTTTGGGTTCTTTGCTATTAGATTATCAGGTTGCATCGGGTTGCAACTTTAAGGTCTCACGCGATTTCGCGCTGAGGGTGTGCTAGGCGCACATCCCAAGTTCCGCATCCTTAGCCCTAACCGGTAAATCCCAACGACTCCTATATCCGAAGCAGACCCCGCACTGTAAGTTCTCGAGCCCTGAGACCGTAGAGTTGTGGATCCTTGTGATAAGTTTTTAAACAAGCTGAAGCCTTCGTCCGACGCATCAGAGCCTCGGCCTCGGGTCATATATGTCATAGTAATATCTCTTAACGCCCTACCAGTACGCAAACGACCCCCCCCCCCCCCCCCCAAAAAAAAAGTCTCATCTGAGGAAGGAGCTCTTTGCCCGTGGGTACATCACGTACTCCAACCTCTGCAACGTTCTCTACCAGGACCAAGCCCAGGGTGCCTGCTCTCCGGGTTTTTGCGTTTAGGCGTTTAACCGGCAATTGAAGACTAAATGGCCAGGTTAGGGTTTAGTTTCCAGCTTAGGGTGTCATGGTGCCGTTGAGAAATACGACTCTGTTTGGGCTGTGTGCATAAGAGGTCCTAGGGTTTCAGGTTTTAGGCGTCGTCGAGTTTAAGTCTTGCTCCGGGTTCCAGCACCAGAGTTCAGCATTCGAAGCCACGAAGTCGGCGGTAGTGATTGAAGGTGGTCTACGCAGGTTTGGGAAGGATCTGGCACCGCGGATCCCATTGCCTCTCTATCCTTGCACAAAGCAAAGAAGGGATGACCATAGGCCCGAAAGGACCACTAGCACTCACCCTAGTCAGCCTCCAACCCTTAAGGCCAAGAAGCCCAACATGACCGAAGCTTTCAGCCTTAGGTCTTGAATTCTGATGTCTGGGCCCGAAAGCCTTGCCCTTATGGAAACTTTTTCAGGCCGTGAAGAAAACCAATCCCCTGGCCAGGAGAAGATGAAAGAAGTCGTGGCCCGCGCGCAGCGCGCCGCCAACCTGACGGTGGAGATGCCTAGCTCCGTGATTCCGCCGAAGCGCCCTTGGGCTGCAAGCCGGGAACGTGGAGGTTGTTGTAGATACAGAATTACATGCACCGAGAGAGAGATTTATGTATGTAATTATATATACACATACACACATACACACTATGCACACTGTACATACATACCTACATACATACCTACATGCCTACATTCCTAGAGCGGTTTGCGACCTGTTTGTCAGATTCTCTAGTCCCTTTCGAGCGGTTTGCTGCACCTGTTTGTCAGATTCTCTAGTCCCTTTCGTTCGGTTTGCTACCTGTTTGTCAGATTCTCTAGTCCCTTTCGAGCGGTTTGCTACCTGTTTGTCAGATTCTCCAGTCCCTTTCGAGCGGTTTGCTCTGGGCGGCCCCGAAGTCCGGGAGGGTCTGGATGGGCAAAGCGTGGTTGGGCATGCCCTGGGCTGGAATTATATACATCACTCAACTACGACTACTCTGTACGGTCGCAAGCATTGGGCAGGAATTAAATTATTCAGCTACCACTACTCTACACGATCGCTGGACAAGAAAAGGCTGGACAGCAGGCACTAGGGGTCCGGAGGGGCAAAGGGGGTTTGGGCATACATTGGGCTTGAATTTTTTAAAATATTCAACTACCGCTACGCTACATGGTCAAATTACGCAACTACCACTACTCTACATGTTGGCTGGCCAAGAAAAGGCAGGGCAACGGGCGCGAATGGTCCGGCAGGGGCAAAGAAGGGTTGGGCATGCATTGGGCCCGAATCATATTGCTCAACTACCACTACTCTACGCGGTCGCTGGAGAAGAAACGTGGTGGGCGGCGGGCGGCGGGCGCTGGGGCGTCGGGGGGGCAAAAGGGGGTTGGGCATGCATTGGGCTTGACTTGAATTACTCAGCTACCACTACTCTACACAATCGCTGGAAGAGAAAAGGGCTGGGCGGCGGGCACCGGGATGTCCGGAAGGGCAACGCGGGCGTTGGGCATGCGTTGGGCTCGAATTAAAGTACGCAACTACCACTACTCTACACAATACGCGGTCGCTGGAAAATAAAAGTGGCGGGCGGCGGGCGCTGGGAGGTCGGGGGGCAAAGGGGGTTTGGGCATGCATTGGGCTCGAATTACATTATACATTATTCAACTACCACTGCTCTACATGGTCGCTGGAGAAGAAACAGGCTGGGCGCCCCCAAAGACATCCAAAGCCTGTTTGAGCCCCTCAAGCACGAATGACTTGTCAAAAAGAGATCGCAAGGTCTCCGGCGGCTCCTGGAGAAAACGCTGGAGGCCGAGAAGGACGGCGGAACGGTAGGGTGATGCTGTGGCGGCGGATTGTCTTGCACGAAAAGATGGCTGAATCCAAACTTGCTGTCATCAGTTGTGTCCCCGTCAGCACAATTATGTTTGGCCCGAGTCTCATCGTGATTGGGGAATGAATAGAACAGAAACTTTGTTGAGGGGAGGAGGGGGATCACGTTCAGCATTTTGGGGTTTGATACGAATCAAGGTTTGAGTTCAAGGTTGGGGTCGATTTGAAGGTTGCAATTCAAGGCTGAGGGCTTTAGGGAAATGGGTTCCAGTGCATGCCCCACCGAGACTCCCTGAACACGCGCCTGTAGACCCCAAGCACTCGCCCAAATGCCAGGGTTTGAAGAAGGCGTCCTAATATTCGATTACAATCCTTACCTTTGGTACACCATGATATACGCCCCACCTTATTCTAGTTATGAAGGTCCCTACATTTTGCGCTGGAAGTCCCTAGTCAAGCTCTGGAATAAACCCTGCAAAACCAAGCAATGCCCTATTACGTATGCGGCCCTCGGGCACAGTATAACGAGATTCAAAACTTCATTCTAGTTATCAAGGTCACCGTCTTAGTCACCTTTTTACTGCCCACCCCCACAGTCTGACCTTTCACCTTACACTCGAAAAGTCGCGAAGGAGCGTAAAGGTTGGGAGTGGCCCGACCGCCCGGAGACGTACCTGCGCCATGCCTACAGCCCTCTGGCCTTGAGGATCTTGGGAGGAAATTAGGTTCAGGGTTTCGGATTTCGGGAAGTTTTGGATTTAGGGCTTGGCTCAGTTAATGTAGTTTAAATTTTGGTTCAGGCCTTGGAGAATAGAGTTTAGGCTTCGCGAGCTGGGGGTTGCTATACAAATTGAATGTGAAGCCCTCAAGCCAAGACCCTGTTTTCCTCCGTATCTGAAGCTTTTTCACAAGGAGAGTCTGGTTTTGTTGTCATACTTAGCATGAGTACCTGCACTCGCATCTGGGTTGTAACACCATGTGACAGAATAAACTGTCGTGTAGCGGTCATATAAACTTTAATCATTGGCGACACCTAACGTCCAAATACAAACATGTATGCATGCATATATATATATATATATTTTCATATGCATATCTGTCGATATATATATATATGCATATATAAAGCATACGCAACAGTTTAAACGAACAAATATGTCCGTATGAAGGATATTCCGATGTATAGGTAAATATGTCATGTATGTTTATATTTATATGTAATGTATGTATATATGCATGCATGCATGCAGAGGTATGTATATATGATATATACATACATGCTGTACTCTGCCTCTAAACGCACCTGCTACGTCACTACGGTTCTCCAATGTACCTCACCCCGATCCACTAAATGACAACCCAATGACCTGAAATCCGTCCTTCAACACCAAAACAGACCCTACACCTTAGAACTTTGCCTTTCGCCCCAAACTTGAAACCCTAAGCTCTAGACCTTCAAGCATGCCAAGGTTTCTACATCCTGGACACTGTGAGGATGAGCTTCGTTTGCAAAGGCACGTTCGCACTCTGCAGCATCCTTTTTCTTTTCTGGTTGCGGTGGTTTTAGCCGTTCAAGGTCTAGGGCTCAGGTCTAAACGGCTGAGGTCCTGCTCCAAACCTCCCCAAGCTGCTGAGCCTGACTTGGGGTTGAACTAAAACCCAGACCCAGAGCAGTACTTGGCACGTAGGGTTAAGGATGTACTGGGTTCAGTGTTAGGGCAGCTAGAGAGATTGATGAAATCATACTGCTGGAGGCATTTGAGAGAGACCTCGTTCAAAAAGTGTTAGGGCAAGGCCGAAACCGACACTCGCAGAATGAAGTCCTAACGAGCACGCATACATGCATGCATGCATACATGTACAGACGTACATAGAAGTAGACATATGGGCCATGGCACTAGTAGTGGTCGCATTGATGGTAGAATAGACCGAACCGAGCAGGTGACACACCCGTACACACAAGCAGAAAATGCTCCTCAACCTTCATGCGCTGCCTCCGATGCCCCTGCAGCAGGCGAAACGCTACCTGAGCAGGTCCGCTGTTGCATGCGGATCCTTCAGGAGTGAGGGAAAGACGCGGGACTAACAGGCTCGGGATGAATGGGAGTTTCAGGCTCGAAAGGCCCCAAAATCGGCACTTGTCCACCTCGTGGCTCGAGGTTATCTGGAAAGGCTAAGCTTGTACCCTGCTGGGATCTTGTCAGCTGACTGCGGTGGAAGGTTACCTGCTCAGCTACTACACTTGGGACGTGGTCTGCCGAGGTAGTGGTAGTGCTTCAGGATTTGTCTTCTCCGGTGCACCGGCCCCAAGCCCCAACTATCCTTCATCCTGAGCCCGAGCGTCTGAGCTTTGTACGCTGAATCCTGCATCCCAGGTCCCGGGTGCTGCAAATATTTGTGTTGCTGCGTTGGTGTATTATATATATATATTTTTTTTTTCTTGCCTCTTCTTATTCTTTGTTGTTATTGCGAAAAATAGTCATCACGTTCCGAAGTCCAGACACTGAGTCCTGAACCTGGAGGCCTTTTTCGGATTCGTTCAGTTCTGAAGCCCTCAACTAAATTGGAAACCCCCAACCCTAAACCCTTCAGAGAGGCCAGTTAGGACGAGGAGCTCCAAAAAACAGCCTGAACAGTTTGCCGGCAGGAGTTCCGGGATTGCAGCAACGAAAAGGACGGTGTCCAGCTGCTTCGGATAAAGCGACCCGGCTGTCTGTAAAGTAGGAAACACATCTAAGAAAACGTAAGAAACCACTTATTATGGTGGCTCCTGCACAGGGGAAACAAAACCTGGGCTCTCTTGATCAGGTTCCTTGGTTGCTAGGTTAGCTCGTTGAGGGGAGAGAGAGAGAGAGAGAGAGACAGCGAGAGAGAGAGAGAGAGGGAGAGGGAGAGGGAGAGGGAGAGGGAGAGGGAGAGGGAGAGAGAGAGAGAGAGAGCGAGGGAGGGAGGGAGGGAGGGAGTCATGGCGGACTCGACCCTGCGCGAGGGATGTACTCGCAGGCATATGTATGCACAATTTCGCATGTGCATGTGTACATGCATGCTCGCGAAGCACATCATAGCCTACTGACTGCAAGATAAGCGATGGTCATTCAGGTGACCGTGTTTTCCGAAACCGTCCTGAATCCTCCGTCAGGTCCGCTCTAAGAATGACGTTAAGACCCGAGAGTAGCTTCAGCCCTTAGGCAAAATTGGCCCAAGAGCCCCTCAATGCTGTAATCGCTCGTGGCCCAGGTCTGGCTTCGCCTCGGGTGCGAAGGGTGACGGTGGCTACGCCGACGTGCGGCTTGGCCTCCGAGTCAGGATTTAAGAGTAAAGGTGTTTACGGTAAGCTTTCGGGCGTTTCGACATTTGGATCTTAGGGTGTAGGATTCGAGAGTTGAGGCTTTACTGAAAGGCTAAAAGGACGTAGCAAGCGCGCAGTGTATGATGTTGAAAGGGAGGCTCGAGGACTGAAAGGTATGGTTTGTTTATGGTCGAAGGGTTCAGGGCAGAGGGTTTATGTTTTTTGTATTTGTTGCCATGTGAGGTTTCGGTTTCGGGGTCCAAGGCAAGGCTTTTGGGTCTCGGGCTTTCGGGATCTAAGCATCTATATCAGAACGCTGACGCCGGAGGCCCCCCAAAGCTAAGCACAAAACCCAGAGTCTTTCATTGTTATTGGGTCGCCCGGCCTTCTGTTGAATCGAGGAAGATGCTGTGCTACGCGGATCTCGGCGTTCATGTGGCTTTCGACGGCACAGATGCTTGGCATCCTCTTGCACGTGTTGTGCTGTGTAGAGCCGGACAGCTGCCAGGCTTGAAGTGACTGGAAACCCAGCCAAGGAGATACCGCTGCGGATCATAGGAGAGATCCAGCTGATCCTCGAGGGCTATGCAAACGTGAAGAATCGCTGCTCGGCAGAGTCTGGAAGTTCCTGCAGCTCAGGGGTCCTTCTAATCCCGAAGCCCTGAATTCCAAACCCGATATAGAATCTAGTGGGATCCGAGATCTTCAAGACGGTTGATAGTGATTTGGCTGAGGCAAAAGAAGGGCTTAGTTTGCAACATCGCATGTGGCATACTCAGAAGGCAGATGTTGTGCACAGGACGAGCCCGAAGCAAAAGGGAGCCAAGGCCTGACAAAGCTAGACCACGGGTCGACGTGGGAGGTTTGGGGTTTACTAGGTGAGTTTTCAGTTCTGGGTTGAGGGAGGCTGCGCTCCATACAAGTCTGTGCAAAAGGCTGCGCTCCATATGCAACAGACCGGAAGTCGACAGGCGACATGGGCGGAACACACAAATAGAGGCACGGAGGTATATCAACGCCTGCAGCCTGGAGACCCTGGCAGCCCAAACCTTTAAATCCACAAGTTTTAAAACCAGACAGAGAGCGAGGCAAACAAACCCTTCAATGGAACTGCTATACGAACAGCGAATACACAACTAGAGGAATAGATGCATGAACAAACAAGAATATCAAAAAATAACAGAGACATAAGTATGCTTACGTATACATATATATATATATACAGGTATATAACTATGCACATTCACGTACGTGCCTCTCTCTCTCTCTGTATGTGTGTGTGTAAAGATATGCATGCAAGAGAGCACCCTCAGACCCCCTAAATCCTTCGGGTCTCAGCTGCCGTCGAGGCATGCATCTGGTCTACGAAGTGCACCGGGGTAGCTTCGACCGGACTCGCAGCCGCTGAAGCCGCAAGTCATGCATGCAGGGTTCAGGGTTTAGCGCGTAATGTTCGGGTTGGAGGTTGGGTTTAGGGTTGCGGGTTTGGGGTTTCAAATTTTGGGTCTAAGCTTTGGGGGTTAGGACCAGCGTTCGCTTAGCTGTCAAACGCTCAGCTTGTGAGTTTTGCTGGGTTCCGATACGACAGACTGAGAATTGTTCTGGAATTTCGCGGGCATAGTTGAAGCAACGTGAGTTGCCGGTGACGCCAATCTTGGGTAGGAAAAAGCAAGTAAGACTTAAACCAGATAGCCCACACCCTAAACCCTACAGACGCATTCTACAGCCCGATGCGAACTTGTGTTTGGAAGCCTCCCGATCGACAGGGTGCTCCAGGTTTCGAAGTGGGAGCTTCGAATCGGGTTCAGGTCCGATGTAGGGTTTTTGAGAGGTCAGAGCTTCGGCTTCAAGCGGGTTCGGGACGTAGTGGGGTCGGTGGATATCTATAGGGCAAACGAAAAATAAAGGCTCTCGGCATCGTGGCAAACGGACGGAGCGTTCGTGGGCGGTTAGGTTCCCTAGAACCAGACTCCAAATCCAAAGCCCGCAATGCCAGGCCCGAAGCCCCAGCAACCGTGCACGCTAAGCCGATCTAGCATGCCTACAAGCCTCCGTAGTTAGACTTGA
This sequence comes from Symbiodinium sp. clade A Y106, assembly GCA_003297005.1. Lineage (NCBI taxonomy): Eukaryota > Dinophyceae > Suessiales > Symbiodiniaceae > Symbiodinium > Symbiodinium sp. clade A. The sequence goes on from BGNK01002400.1 coordinate 45,619, forward strand.
CGAGCCTTTCCGCCGACGGTTTCACCGCGCACGCCCGAAGGGACGGGGGGAACCTCTGTGGTCTGTTGGTACTAGTGGGAGAAGCTTGAAGGTTGGGGTGTCGGGTTTTAGAGCTAAGAGTTCAGGGTAGACAAGGGTAGACTTAGGGTGGAGCCCGCTCGTGGGAGCAGTGCGATTTAGGGTTCAGGCTCAGGGTTCTTCATTTGGGGTTTATTGGAACTATGTTTCTGCGTTCGTGGTTACTAGACGTCTCTTTAGAAGGATGACTGTGGTTAGTGTGAGGATCCCGCCACGAATCCTTCTGAAGGAAACGCCCAGCGCTTCAGACAAGAAGCCGTTTCCACACCCACCATGAGCAGCAGAGGTAACCCGATAGCCTTGCCCCAGAAGTCATGGGGCTTAAGATCAGAAAGCCGTCTTTGGGAGGGGGCGAAGGAGTATGTGAAGAGTTGCAGTGTGGAGTTAAGGCTACAAGACTAGTGACTAGTGGCCTTCGATGTGAGAACCCAGGGGCTACTGCAGATCACAGCTGATCTTTCGCAGGCCTCTGCCAGAAATGGCCCTTTATGTCGGAACGTCAAAAGCTTTCATAAACCCGAAACCCAAGCCGGACTTGGCCCATGCGGGCTTCGTCCTTTCGAAGTAGGAGGCAAAGAACGCCAGATTTGGTGTAGGAATTATCGTGCCTCCCGACCAGCCTCGCTCCACCTATGTCAGCCCTGAGGGAACCCTGAGACTCTGCTGGTGGTGGTCCATGTGTGGAGCATAGACGTGGAAGCTAATGAAGGCTCCTTTGAGAGGAGCATGGTCTGGTCGCCCGCCTAAGGCAGGCGCCCGGAAGTTACAGAAGCATTCACGTTTGGCATGGGGGAATCTTTGCTTCATGGGCTCCTGGTTCAGACTTTGCTCAGAGACAGAAGCTGACTCAAAGCCGTGCGACTCACCTCTGAGGAACTGCTTGGGGATGTCACATTTCGGGTCAGGTGCCATCCCAACTTCATGCAGGGGGATCATCTGTCCACTTGGGACTTTTTAGGGTGTAGGGTCTAAGCTACAGAGCCTTTACTCCCCCGTGCCGCGATAGCACGGACAAGAGAAGAAGATAGGCTTCGGCACGGATTGAAAAAAGAGGGATGCTGTGGGTAGGGTCTGACGGCATTCCATACCTCCGTCACTTTGGAGGAGGAACCGCCAAGACTTCTCTGTTGAGGTCTGGAGAGGATTGTGCTTATCGTTTCTTCTCGGTCACTCTAGACCAGCTGCGCAGAAGATGCAAAGCCATCGTCTCACGTCAAGCTTCATTGGAGCGCACAACTTCTGCACCGTACATGTCACTGTAAGCACCGTCTGCAATATTCTAGGCGGGGCTGTTTATATTTACACCGTGTCGCAAAACAAGCTAGAGCAACAGTTGCAAGCTCGCGTCCTGGCCTGAGTATCTGCTGTTCGATTCCACCTTAGCTTCATGATAGTTTTCCCACTTTGTCTAAGACCGGATGCTGCATGGCGAGGGTTTCGGCAGCCGGAACGAGGAGACCAAGTTGCGAGTGTCCAAACTAAAGGGCCAACAGAGCACCAAATATGAAGTATCAAAGGTTACTCCCTTTACTGTGTAGAATAAAGCTCTTAGGCTTAGGGGCTGTTTGGGCCCCGTATAAACCCGAAATGGGGTTATAAGGGGTTAGTAAACCGTGAAGTCGCTCGATTTCGCCTTGTTGCATCGCGCCGTGCGTCGAAATCCTACCACGCACTCCGTCATTGTTCGAAGACGCCCATGGTGCCGCGGCCAGGATTGCTCAAGTGCGAAGCTTTAGACCCGACTTCAAGGCTCACAGGTTATGTAGGACAAGGCTCATAAAGTAACTTGGCCGAAGTGACTGCATTTATTCCCGGCTTGTCACCTGACCACGAAGCTTCTGATCCTTCAAGTACACCCGAGCCACCGTCAGGGTCGAGTGCAATGTTCAGGCTGTCAGATGGTATGCGAGCCCGATGCCCGAAATCCATGAACCCTAAGTGGTCAAATCAGCTTTGCAGTGTCAGCTTTGCAGTGGCTCGTCGAAGAAGCCGCTTGAGACCTAAGTGAACTGTACAGCCTCGTGATTACAGGTTTCAGGGCCTTGTCAACAAGCCTTGTAAGCCCTTTTATCGCAGCTCATATGGCACCTGCAGGCCGTTTCAATAAGAATCTCGCCTTTTAAAGCGCCTGGCAATCGGCTGGCTGCGCCCCCATGCAGGGTCCGAGCCTCAACCCCAAGCCTGAGATTCAGAAAAGAAGAGTTTGGGCGGAAGGAGCTCTTAAAGGGGGCTCTGCGATGGGGTTTATAAAGGTTTGAGGATTTAGGATTTACTGCGTAGGGTTGCGGTCATAACCTGACATTTGTACAGTTCTAACAACAATAGTGGCACTAGCAGTATGCTTGCAATTGTTATTGTAATCCTTGTTGCTTTCAAGCACGCCCCCCCCCCCCTGATCCCCGCTATGAGCTATACTGGCCCTGCACCCGAACCTGAACCCTGACCTGAGCCTTGAGCCTGATAGCGCAACTCCTAAACATAACGGAAACCCCTGAACCCCAAACCCCAAATCCTGAACTACCATGCAAGGCGGGCATCGTGCCGGCGGGAGGCATGAAGCAGCCCTTAATTAAAGATCTGGTACTTTCCATGGAAACCTTAAATGGGGGGCCCTCAGCCCAAACCGCCCAAATTCTAGACTCCAGACGCTAAGCCCCTAACTCATCGAGCAATTCGTTATGCACTAGGAACATCTTGAAAGGTTTTTGGGGACCTGAAGCTTTGTCCGAGGGTCTGAGAGAGGCCGTGCATTGATTTTTGGATCCTCTGGGTACATGAACTTCGGTGGCATCTGTCGATGCTCGCAAGATGTAGCAGCGAGTAAGGTACCGAAAAGCCTGAAGGCCCAAACCCGAGACCCTGGCCCGGCCCGTCAAGCCCTCAACCCCAAAGCCGTGGCCCTCAACTCTGTCCTTGAAGTCCTGTATATCCTTGAACTACCCTAAACCCAAACCCCGAACGCACAGACCTCGTCTGGCGAGTCCGAGTTGCGAGAGTGTAAACCCAAACCCTTGTCTGGCTATGTAGAAGCTTGAACAATTGCCAATATTCCACATTAAGAACATAATAAACGAGGCCTCAACCCCTATTCAATCTACTACGGCCCCTAGATTAACAGGCCCCCTTGTAAAGCCTCTTCAGAGCCTCCGAGGTGCAGGGAGCTAGCCATGGGTGCTGGAGCCGGAACCTCAGCTGTCTGGTTTAGCTGTTTAGCATTTCGGGCGCAGAGTGCAAAAGGAAGTTCAGTGTTGCAAGGAGGAGTCAGAAGTTTGGGGCTGGTAAGGGTTGAGGAGTTTAGGGCGGAGATTCAGGGTTTTATGATTTAGGGTTTAGGGTTCGCCAAGCATTGTACAGCTGAAACCTGGCTTGATCTAATGTGCATGCAGTCATGTTCTCACTTGTTTGTTGGTGCTTGGATCTGTGATGCATAGCGTCACCGACTGCCCACAGAGCCGCCAGTAGTGTTCCCATGGTTTCATGCAAACCCGCGATGAGTCTATACTTGTCAAGCTTTGTGCCTGAAGTCTGGGCATGAGGGGATGTGCACTGCAGCCCCTCCCCCCCAAAAGGGTATCGTTTAGTATTTAGGTTAAGACTTAGGATTTTGGGGTCTTGGTGCAGGGTCTGCAGTGTTTCGGTATCAGCAAAGTTTAGAGCGTAAGGTTCGGGGTTGCGGGCTTACGGTTTTAGGAATTTGTTGAGGCTGGGTTCATGCAGTTGCAGAGTTCTGGGGCTTCAGGGGTTTTAGTAATAGGTTTATTTGTGCTTATGCGTAACCAACTTTCGGTTTGAGGATGTAGGCTTTAAGGATCTAGAGGTTTCGGGCGCTAGGTATAGGATTGTGATATCAGCCAGATGCTGTGAAACTGGCTCCGAAATTTATTGCGAGTGCACTGCGGGAAGTGTAGTGAAAGGCAAGACTGCATTTTCAGAGAATAGGAGACCCAAAGGTAGAGTCTAAGCATTTGAGGTTTCCCAACGCGGCCCGCTGCCCTTTGGTAAAGACGCCCCATATCTTTGGTGCGCAACACGGCCTGATGCCGCTCTTGACACGCACAAAAAACTCAAGTTTGCATCCCCACCCTGAAACCTTAAACCTAAACCCTGAACCACAACCTCGTGATCGTCCTAGTCTTCCGGGGGTAAACTTCGAGTTTGCAGTGGGAACAAGGTGCTCAAAAAAAGCCGAGCAACTCTCAGACGCTGCGTAGAGTGTAGGCCCGATCAATCTTTCTGTGAGGCCAACGCAGGTACTTCGCCAGAGGTGGGCCGTGCGCCTTGAGGGGTTTCAGGGATTCCGTGGTCCGGTTGTGTAGTAAGAACAGGCGTCGGAATCTGAGCAAGAAAAACCTCAATGATTCCAAGATCCCTTATTGGCATCGCAGCAAGTCAAAATATTTTACGAAGTTGCTGGGTAGTTGGTGTCGGGCTTTGGAGAAGGGCCACCTTGAAGAGCCGCAAGACATGGACAGTAAACACATCAAGCCTGGATCCTGAAATCTTCAAATCTTCAAGCCTAAACTGGCCTCGAAAAACGTACTTTGTGTCTGCAGGCATGCAAGGGGCTTGTGTTTCCCCGCTTGTCCCCTTCAAATCATGACTTTGCTGTCACCCTGCTTGGCGAACTCGTTCGGAATCCAAGAGGCACCACAAGCCGACGCCCAGAACCGAACCCAGCGCCTCTCCAAACCAACCAGCCCACCCTTGACCCAAGTCGAAACTCACAAAAGCTCTTGACGTAGCCTTACCTGCCGCCGAAAGCACCTCCCTGTCTACAGAACCCAAGAGAATTCTGAGAAAGAGTACCAAAGAAATTGAGAATAAGGTAGAATTTCAGATTAGAAAAGGTTTTGATTCGAATCATTGGCTGAAGGGTACACGTAACCCTAAGCCTAAACCCTAAACCCTAAGTAAGAGGGAAAAAACCCCTGAATCCTCAGCGCGGCGCCTCGGGAAGATGCCAGGCCGAGCCAGCAGTAGCCGAGGCGAGAGCTCCGGATGAGCACTCTCCAAGCCCCCTCCTGGGTTTGGATTGGGGTGTTTGAGGGTACTGTACTATATTTTTCGTTATAGTATATTATATTCTGTTGTATCCTATTCTGTCCTATTCTATTCCATTCTACTCTATTCTATTCTATGCTTGGTCTAATTCTAGTCTATCCTATTGTATTCTATTCTGTTCTATTGTCTTCTGTTCTATTGTAATATGTTATGTTATTTTAAGTTGTATCATATTCCGTTTCATTCTATTCTATTCCTATACCACTCTACTCTATTCTACTCTGTTCTATTCTATTGTAATGTGTTATTTTATGCTCCGGTTCATTCTATTTTATTCCTATTCCACTCTACTCTACTCTATTTCATTCTATTCGATCTGTATTCTATTCTGTCATGGGTTTCGTTCTGATTCAGGGTTAAACTCCCTCAACCCAGGCTGTTGCCTCTCGGAGGGTCCATATTGTTCCTTGCTCTTTGGCCATGGTGATACGCCCAGCGGGAAGCCGCTTTCGAAAACTTGGCGGATGGAAAGGGGACGTCCAAAAAGTCTTCTCTACTCTAAACACCTTACCAAGCAGACCGCTTCGAATTTACCTTGCCTGGCCTGTCCGATTGTCACTTAAATCCTGACAACGAAACTCTACTTGGACTCCAGCTCAAAAATGTGGTTATGTCAATGTCCATACTGTAGGCTTGAGGGTGTTGGCGTTGTTTTCGGTATGTCAGTAAGTTTCAGGCTATCTTATGGGTCTAGAGTTATTTTGTGTTGAGTGTTTTAATCCCTTCTTAAATTGACGCATTATTAAATAAATTCGAAATAAATATAAGCTATTTTATAATGTATAAACACAAGCGTAAAAATGAAGGCGTTTTATATAAAGCACCTAAGATGCGAAATACACTGCATAATGAAGTTAGAAATGAATTAGCGGGGACAGAGACATTCTTAACGGACACGCAAGGACTTAAATTAGCATACGAAAATCCTGACGGAATATACCAAAATGGAAGTATTTTATACATTGCTGGGACTAAAACTGGGAGAGATGTTTATGATGATGTAAAACTACCATTCTATCAGACGCCGCATACAAAAAGATTTAAGGATGTAAATAGATTTATTCAAGATGGTTCTATTGAAACAGACGGTAAAAAACTTACAGGAATTACTGATATTATTAGTCATAGTTTAGGTTCAGCAGTGGGGCAACAAATAAATAATGATTATGGCAATATTTTTCGTAGTCGTAGTTATGGTTCTCCTTTTGTATCAGGACAGCGTCCCGAAGACACGGGGACAAATTTGAGAATAAGAAAGGCAGGAGATGTTGTTAGTGTGTTTGGTAAAGGCAGTATAACATTAAATAAGGGAGCTTTAGACCCTTTACAAAATCATTCATATCAAGACATAGGCAATGTTCATAATAAAGCAGGTACTTTACCCATAACAGAAGAAGAGTTTATGCAACAATTTATAAAATATCCAAAATATGTTAATAATGTTTCATAATAAAGCAACAACATATGGACAAATGGAGAAACCGAAGAAGGAGAAGAAATTTAAGCAAAATGCTTACGAAGAGATACGAAAACTGGTTGATAATAATGAAGTAGATGAAGCAGTCAAAGAAGTCGCGAAGCCTCGCGAGGACTTCTTCCGAAGCGTCAAAACTAAGAAGAAAATAAACAAGAAAATTCATATAATTTCTAATTATTTGATCAAATATACGTTTAAATTACATTTAGGTAAACTATCTATGTTAGATATATATAATGGTAACTTTTAGTCCTGAGGATATTTTAATTGACAACCTTTCATTTAAATTAAACAAAGGAGCAAGTTTTATTACTGATAGACGCAGTGTTTCATTCTGGCCGCCTGGTTCAAACGTCTATAAAAGTGATAGTGGGAATCGTGCATTAAAATTTAGTTTAAACGGTGAAGACAACACTTGGTTAGACCCTCAATCAGTAAGAATTTTTTACATAGGTAAATAAAGACACTGGCGCATTTGATAATAAACTTCGTCCATTATCTCCTCCTTATTGCTTTTTTAGACGAATGCGAATTATTGCTGGTCATCAGGTTGTAGAAGACTTTGATAATTATAACCGAGTTCATCATATGTTCTCTAAAATGATGTCAGAAGGAGCACGAAAAGACGAAGCGAATGAAGGTTTCGGTTACCGTTTTGACGACCAAATTAAAACTCTGGTTAATGACAATAATACGAGATTAAAACACGAAGTCAATGGTTTGACTTGTCCAGGTTTTAGAAGTAGTATGACAGTCGGATTTAAACCTCTTGCGGGTTTATTTTCTCAATTTAAGTATCTTCCTCTGAAATATATGGGAAATTTAACCACTGAGCTGCAATTAATAACGAATGCTACTGGTTGTATTATTGGCCCCAACGATAATACAGGCGCTGATGCCATAGGAGATAGGTTTGTAACTGACCTTAACCCTGCCACCGAAGCAGACGCTCAATTTAGAAATACCAGCATTGACTGGAAAATCAATAACGCCCGTGTTGTATGTGATGTATGCACTTTAGATAATAATTTAAACAATGAATATGTCAAGCATCTTTTAGAAGGAAAGGACTACCAATAACCTATACAACTTATATATTACTCAATCTCAAACAGTGACAAATGTAGTAGATATTAATGTTCCAGTTGTTCGTTCCGTATCCACATTAGTAGCATCGTTTATTACCTTTTACAATTCAACTCAAGCACCAAGCACTGGATGTGAATATTGCAATAAGGAGTTTTGTAGATTTTATCATCCTCAACAAGCATCAGATGAACAAGCTTCAAGGAATTTACGACGAAAATCTTGATTTACAATTTCAAATTCAATTAGGTTCTAAACTATATCCAGAATACCCGTGTAGAAGTATGACTGAATGTCCTTATCATTTAAGAAAAGCTTTAAACCTTCCAATGTTCCATCAACATTCATTATCAATTAATTTTAGAGAATATCGTGATAGACAATTTATCTTTGGTTTTTCATTCGATAAAATTCAAGACAGCAGTTGGTCAGGAATTAATACACGTGCTGGGCAACAAATGTTAGTTCGTATAAAACCAGCAGGAGCAACGATTGCTGGTGCTGTTATGCCAGAGCAATTGTATATAACATTATTAACAGAACAGATACTGGAAATAAAAGATTTGGGGCTGAAAGTGTATGATTAGAAAATGAAATAGTATTAATAAAATAATTTTCTTTTTTTATTAATATTAACTAATGCGTTTGACATTGAATAATACGAATACATTAACAGCTGACAATATTGTAGTCAGTGGAACAGACATCTCACAAATATACGCAACAAAAACAGAACTTGATGAAGTAAATAACACAGCAGATATAACAGCAAACACCGATGCAATAGCAGTTTTAAACACAAAACAATTACAAAATTTCAATAATATTAATGCGATTAGTGATGACTTAACTAATAATTTCCAAACAAACACAGTTTTAGCAACTATCTTTTACAATAAAACAGAAATAGACACACCGTTTAGTAACTATTATACATCAGCACAAATAGATACAAATTTATCAACTAGTTATCAAAATAACACATTACTGGCAACTAACTTTTATAACAAATCAGAAATAGACGCTAATAACTGGATAGATGCCACAGCACTAACCCCATACGATTTAACATCAGCACTAACAACGGATTATTACACAATAGCACAAACACAAGCAAATTATTATGATACAGCATATATTGATGCTAATATCGGTGGTGGTGGATACACTGATACAGAAATAGATAATCTACTCGCTTTAAGAGTTCCGGTTAGTGAGTTTACAAATAGATTTAGTACCAACCCTATTATTGATTGTTCCGCCCCTACCGTTATTCATAGCGGATTAACATTAAATAATTCAACTATAAATATTTGTCCAGTAGCATGATTAACCTTTAGCAATCAAACCGGAGGAGGTGATAAAGTATTAGCAGAGTTTAAAAACGCTACGAGTTATATAACTTTACAAGGAGACAAAATTTATTGTAATAATACATCAGATGGCGCTATTAAACAATTAGACTTATCTAATAACAATGCAGGTTATAAAATGAGCGGTAAAATAGAAACACCAACAAGTGGTTTAGTTGTAGAAAACACAGCAGACGCTAATTTATCTTTTACCGTTAGAAACACCGACAATTATATGACTTTTAACAACGACAGTATTGATTGTTATAATTCAGTTGGTGATACAGGTAGGATTTTAAATTTAGACAATAATGCTAATCAATATGTTAAATCACATTCTTTATTAGTAGATACAGGAACAGAAACATTAACAGCAGGTTATAATTTAGATGTTGTTGATAATGCTATTATTAGACAAGATGTAAAAGTAGATGGTAATTTAGATTTATCAAATGATTCAAATTTTGATGGTAATAATTTTAATATTAATGATACTGCTGGAATAACATTTTATAAAGATACAACAGATGCCTCTCACGTGATGTGCGTGAAAAATGCACAAGGGTATTTAAAATTTATTTCATTTGGTATTAATGCCTACAATACAAGCACTGACAGTTCTTCATTACTATTATTAAATACAGCAAATGGTAATGGCGTTTATTGTTTAAGTTTAGGTATTGGAGTTATACAAGGGTCTAACAAGTTAAATGTATCAGGCGGGAATGCTAATTTTGGAAGCACAGCATCATTTCAAAGCACATCCACATTTAATGGAGATATGTATATTAAGAATTCAAGTAGAATATTTCAAAGAGCAGACGCTAATAGTTCATTAAATGTAATATCAACAGAAGAGATTAACTTTTCATTACAATCAAATAGAACAACTGACCCGACAACTGCTACTATTGCTTTACAATTGAACGACACTAACGGAATTACATTAAACCGACCAGTCGTTAATAATCAGACTTTTAGTAGCATTGGTAATATCGTTGGTGAGGCAGATGTTATAAGTTGGGGTAACTTTAAATTGCAAAATAGCGGAGAAATTAGAGAAGTATTAGATACACAATATAAAATGTATGTTAGAAATGGCGATAGTTTAGGTGAGTTGAATTTAACAATGGGTTTAGAGAGTAGCACACCAGAAATTCAAGTAACCGACGGAAAAGTAAATTTACTAGGTAATCTTGAAATAACACACATTGACGACGCAGGGAAACAAAAAATAACAATCAAGAACCCAGATAATGACGGATGGATACGCTTATCTAATAGTGGATTATCACGTTTAGATGCTACAACAACGGGCCTTGATGTATATGGAGTTTTAACAACAGGCAACGCAGATATAGGAGGGAATTGCACTTGTGTAGCATTAGGGGAAACATCAGACGCTAAATTACAACAAAATATTAAAGAAGTAAGTAATAAAAAATGTTATAATGTAGTCAAATATATTCAACCTAAAACATACACTTTTAAAAAGATGAAGACAAGAAAAGCAACTTGGGAATGATTGCGGACGACTTAAAGGATGCTAAAATGCCTCCTGAATGGGACAACATCATTTTTTATAATGATGATGGTATGAAATTATTAGCATATAATAAATTAACATTTGTATTATGGGGAGCAGTTAAAGAAATTATGACTGAAAAAGATGAATTAGTGGATATGGTAAAAACAATGAAAAAGGAAATTGAAGATTTAAAGAAAGAAGTAAAGAAGTTAAAGAAAGATGGAAAAGAGAGCGATGATGAGAAACCGAAGGCAAAAGCAAAAGCAAAAAGCAAAAATTAAAAATCTAAATTAATATATAATGCCTACGATGGATGAAGCAATTGAAAAGAAAATAGATGAGCAACTACAAAAAATTAAGTCTGAGTTAATCATATTTAACACCATCCAAGTCTTAACGGAAAAGATACAAAAGTTAGAGGATGAGATAGAAAAGTTAAAGAGCAAAATCAAATGTAGCAATTCTGGCAAGTGCATGCCGTGCAATCTGTGCTCATTCAGTTTATTTTGACTAATAATATTCTAATGAATAATATTATTAATCAATCACTAATTTAGCGTCAAATCGTTTATAAAACATATCATTTACATCTCCTTTCTTAAGATTTATAAAGAAAAAACTATATGGTTCTTCTGTCGCTATGTTATACCCTTCTAACAGTAGTTTCTTTGCTTCTGCTAAGTTTTTAGCGTCTGCCACGGACGACTTCTTAATCAATACGGCGCTTAACTCTTCAACCATTGTCTCTATCTCTTTGTAGTTTCTTAACCTGAAAAAGAATAACTGGCGACTATTAACACGAATGATTGGACTTAAAGCGTTGAATTTTTGTGTGCTTGTTATGATATTAATTGCGTTATGTCTCCCGCGCACATACAACTGATTTAATAATGGGGAATTTCTTGAAAACGCTTTTGAATCAGCGAAGTCATCAACAATAATAAGAATAGAAAACAATTTCTTGTGGTCGTTCTTCTTCTGGTATTCTATTACTTTATGCTGTCTTTTTATGACCTTGTCTAATTCTTCCGGTATGTATTCATCAAACAGACACTTTTCTTTTTCTAAATCAACCTTTAACTCGTCTTGAATGTATTTTTTAACAGGTGTCCAATTACTATCAACTGATATTGAAGGAGACCAAATATATATTCTTTCAAAGACACCTCTATAAATATCCAATATCATAGATTGTAATAATATTCCTTTACCAGAACCCGAAGGGCCAATTATTATTTGTGAAAACGGTAGTTTAGGTGCTACTTCGTATTTAGATTGTTTGAAATCATATTCTTTAACATTAATGGGTTTAACTATTGGAGCAATCATTATAAATACATAGACAAATTATATCTTTATTAATATATGAACGATTGTGAAAATTATTTAGAAGTTTTAGATGAGATAGAGAAGATAGAGGAAATAATAACGCCGCCTAAATATCGAAGGTGTTGTCATAGTTTACTGGATCTGGTTAAAGTGTTATTTATGTATATGAAATTCAAATCTAATTAAGATAAATGAGTGAAACATCAGAAGATAATAAGGATAAAGGATTTCGTCTTAATTCTCACGGTTTATCGTGCATTCCGTGTAGATGTAAAAGACAGTTCCATCATGAAGAAACAAAAACGGTTAACGAAAATGATAAAATAACAACTAATACGATAGCAGATAAACGAAATACTAAATTCGGTTCAACTGGTAGGCATACTTCACCCGATGACATTTTTAAACAAGATAGTAATCTACAAGCAGGAAGCGTTGAAATAGTAGCACCGGATGGGACGATAAACAACAACGAATTACACCTGAAGAAGTGGAAGAACAAGTTGATGTTTTAAGAACAGATGTAAAAGAAATTAAAGAAGATGTTGAAAAGTTAAAAAAATAATTTAAATATTATGGATTAATATTTAAAATATTTTCCAACACATATTGACAGTTTGTATAGTCTTTGTGAAGCAGGAACAGTCACCCCTCGTCTGGAAAAAAATCAGTGCCCTGCCCATGCCTTGATTGAATGAACGCAGGAAAGGGGTAAGTACTGCGATACATTCAATAGCACTTCATAAGAAAGTGTGCATAATTATTATAAAATCAATCATTTTTCTGACAACATATGTTGATGAAATCATCGTATCTTTTAATGTAGGCGACAAAACCGACTGTGAATGTAAAATGAATGATATAAGATATTGTCCTAATTGTCAGATATGTAGAAGTCATTTAATGTTTAACAGTCCTAACAAAATAAAGAATATAATAAATTATGTAGGAGATGTCTAAACAGTATGAATAAATACAAAAGAAAGATTTAAACGCAAAGTTTGAAAAAACTTTTTAAAAGTCTAATTCTAAAACTTTTATATAATATGAGTGATGTAGATGATGAAGTAGTCAAACCCATCAAGCGCATTAGCAGTCAAAAGATTTTAGAGAAGTTAGAACTCATTGAGAAAAAGATTGATGAATTGATTAATAAACCTAAGCAAGTTAAAAAACCAATGGATAAGGATAGTGATGTTTACAAGAATAAGAGAAGCGTATATGTTAATAAACTGAATAACAAAGATATTAAGTTTCCAAAGAAAGAGACATTGGAATATTATGAGATTAAGTTTGACGACCAAGAGAGAGCGTATTAGACATTGTATTTTAGCAAAAACCATATTTTACATAAAACATTTAAAGAATTGAGAACATATATATCAATGGCAGAAGCATCCGGATATACATGCAAACAGGAAATAACTAAAATCAATAATGACCTGGACTTGATAAAGTATAAAGTTATGAATACATTAACCGACAATATACCAGATATTGAAAACTGTACGATGATGACTTATGTCAGGAATGGAACACTAACTGTTGAAATTGTGGATGGGAGGACAGTAATATTATGAGACAAGAGGAGGAGAGAAACAAAGAAAACGAAGAACCAAAAGGAATGGCAAAACTTTATACAATAATGAACGGATAAGCGTAAATAGCATTTTACTACTTAATTTTAGTAAAATCCTATGTTGTAGCAGTTCCCAGTTCAGGGTTATTACCTTTTGTGATTTTTTCTATTAGGGTCTTACCCCACACCTCATGTTAGGATATTGGTTATAGAATGGTTGAGGGTAGGATTTGTTTAGGTGCTTGGGTTTTGAGTTCGTGTTATGGATAATTGTATTTGATTTGGTGGGTTGCTTTGTTTTCGGGATTATTGTATTGGTTTATGGGAGGTGCTTTGTGTTTTGCGGGATTTATTGGTTGAAATCTTAGGCATGTTGAGAAATGGGGTGAAAGCCTAGGGGGGAGTGCAGGATGTGAGGTGTGGGGTAAGGAGGTTCTTTCGGACTTTGTTGTGCTTTGGGGGTTGGTGTTGAGTTGGGACGTGCTTTGTGTTTCGGGTTGTGTTATGGATTATTGTGTGGGATTTGGGCGGTGCTTCGGATTTTGTTTTGTGCCTTGGGGTTTGGTGTTGAGTTGGGAGGTCTTTTGGTTTTGGATTGTATTCGGAATTTCGGCGTGGGATTTGGGAGGTGCTTTGTGTTTGGGATTATTGTATTGGTTTTTGGGAGGTGCTTTGTGTTTTGTGGTTTTGGGAGGTTGAGTTCTTAGGCGGGTTGAGAAATGGTGTGAAAGGTAGGGGGGAGTATAGGATGTGAGGTGTGGGGGAAGGAGGTTGTTTTGATTTTGTTTTGTGTTTTGGTGTTTTTGTTGAGTTGCGAGGTGCTTTGTGTTTTGGTGTTTTGAAGGGTTGAGGTGTGGGGGAAGGAGGTTGTTTTGATTTTGTTTGTGTATGGGGTTTGGTGTTGTGTTGGTAGGTGCTTTGTGTTTTGGGTTGTGCTATTTGTTTTGCTGTGAGTTGAGGAGTGCTTCGTGTTTTAGTGTTTTGAAGTGTTGAAATGTTAGGCAGGTTGAGAAATGGGGTGAAAGTGTAGGGCGGGGTATAGGATGTGAGGTGTGGGGTTAGCCTATGCTTGCTGCATCAGGGCCTGTTTTGATCGAAAGTTCCGAGATCCAGCCCGACCCAGGACGAAGAGGTCGATGCTGGGTCGTGGGAGAGTAGTCTTAGAGTTTGCATGGAGATGTCGGGGACACGGTTTGCTCATGCCAGGCCCTTGGCAAATCTGAGCTGTCAAAATTTTTCCTTGGCCAATATTTGGAAGGTGCGAGCCTTACAAATGCTCGGTGAAGATTTTTGGGTAGCTGTTCAGAGACAGTCAGAAGCTAAGGCAAAATCTACGAGGGATCGCAATACTCGGACGGGGGGCTGGACGGGCTGTTCACCTTTGACTTCGAAGCCCCAGATGGCTCGGTGAGCGTCTGGCGATATGCACTGGACTTGCGCGATGCTCAGCACGGCACGGGCGAAGAGGAGCTCTGCGTGCTTTACCACTACACGAATAGGAAGGCCTTCCTCAACGTGGCCAACGAAGACCAGGCGACTGCAGAGCTTTTTGCCTCCTTGCTGGACTCCCGAGCCCACTTCGGCCAGGGTATCTATTGTACTCAGCACGAACCATCAGCGCTTCGGCCAGTTTTGGATTTGGGTACCCGGCCTTTCTTTTGCCTCATTTTCGATCTCCGACTCATGTCGACTCCACTACTCGCGTGCTGAGGACATCTTTGCAGCTGCCTCCCTAGACTTTTTGCCATGGCCTCGCCACCAAGGTCTGGGGCTCACGCGCTCGCGTTTTGCGGAACAACTACAGCAATTTGAGCCCTCTATGCCTGGGCCCGGGTTGCAGACGCATGGTGAAGCTTCACGCAGCCACTGCTGTGGCATCTGCGGTGCAGCTGAGGCGACCCAACAGACGCAGAGTCGCAGCGCTTGGACAAGGAGTGGGGTTCTGGCAACCCTGGCGGCCACCGCGCAGCTTTCTGCATCCCGGTCCTCGCCCCGACGGAGCTGGCGTACAACATCTTTCAGCGGCAGACGTGCCACGGCGAAGAACTAGGATGGTTTTCGTCAATTTGCTTCTCCCCTGCTCTGCCCGAAATGCTTAGCAAAGTGGCCTTGGGCTACAGGGAGATTTTTTTCTAATTCCCCTGGCAGCTGCTACAAAAAAGCAGACTCTTAGCGGGACTCGTGGGTCCACAGCGACGCCAGGCCGGACCTCGCGCGGAGGATCGTGCGGGACCGCGAGACCGGAGCGAAGCGCAGGGTCCGCCTGGGAGACTGGGCCTTGTTTCTTATGGGGGCTGAAGGCTTGAGAGTCATGTTATGGGGGTCTTAATGAGGGTTGAGGTTTAGGGTTCCGGGGTCAGGCTTATTGCTTGAGTAGGGTTGAAGGTGTATGCTTTCTTCATATTGATAAGAGTCCAGGAGAAGACTACAAGGGCCGGAAGGTGCATCCTTGCCGTGATGTGTGGATTCTACAGCTGCGGAGCGAGACGGGAGAAGTGCAGCATGCCAACGCCGAGGCCGATTTTGTTCCCTCGCCGTAAGACGTAAGAATCTTAAGGCACTAAGTCACTAAGAGGCCCCTGACCTTGAGACACCTGAAGCCCTATATCCGAGGCCGGTGACTTCCTCAATTTACTGCGGACGCGCCTGGCTAACCTCCGAGCCTACCCTTGAAAAGCATGGATGGGGCTCTATATCTTGTCTTATTAACTATAGGTTTAGAAATCTTATAATTTCAGCTCCACGATTGAAGAGCACAGTATAAGGCTTTCCGCCCTATTCTAGAATGAATCGTATATGGGAAATGAGCGTCGCAAGCTCTTTTGGCGTTCCTTTGGTGCTTCAAGGCCAGAAGCCCTAAACTCTGAACTGAACCCTTAAGGAGAAGAGCTGGGAGACAGCGAGGAGGAGACCTTGGACTGCATGGAAGAGCTCGCAAGTAGGCTGGAGGGCCGCGCCAACTATGACGAGGCGGAGAAGCTACTTAGTTCTCCAATACCTGAGCTTGTTTTTTTTGGCTTCTATACCCTGTAGCTCAATCGTAGCTCTAGTAGTATGATCCTGAAAGTTCCACGGTTTTGTTTCCTCGTGCATTTGTGGCAATGAGGCTCTGCAGGGAGTGTTTGCAGGCTCGTCGCGGTCTCAGCGCAAATTCCCGGCAGCAAAACTGCACGAATCTCGGAACTGCTCGGATGCCAGAGCCCATGGCACACTCCGAATGCTTCGATTTCTCCAAGCAACGTTTTCAGCTCCAGCTGTAAATCTATGAGGCCCCGTAGCCACACCGACCAACCACTGCATGCGCCGGTCTCGTAGTTTCCAGCTCCCAGGTCGGGCCAACTTGGGCGAGACGCACCCGGACACGCTGGGCTCGATGAACAACCTGGCTGGGGTGCTGGAGGCCCTGCGACGAACGAAGCCTTCTGAAGCCCTGCTATGCTTTGGAGTTGACGTAGGTTTTCTTGAAGCGGCAGGCCCAGGGACGGTATGAGGAGGCCGAAGCACTGCACCGCCAAGGGCTGGAGGCAAGCCGAGGCCCCAGCTTGCACGGCGGCTCTGTCGCGACCGCAGAATGTCGAGGATATCGCAGGATTCAAGGGTCCTGAACAACTAGAACAAGGTTTTTGGGCATACTATGCTATACGTAGGCCGTAGGAGCCATGAGAGGAGCCATGTACTTCTTGCGGATCTTGGCTTCCGGGGTTGCGCTGATCGAGTGGTTTCCTAAGCCTCCCAAGGCCGAGCGAAGCTGGGAGAGAAGCATCCGGACACGCTGGCCTCGATGCACAATCTGGCGTCAGTTCTGGAGGTCTGGAGGTTTGCGTGGCTGTAGACTGTAGAGGTTTCTACGGAAGCCGCATGAAGCCTCAAAGGCTTGGGGCCGGCTCTGCTGCTCGAGTTGTAGTAGATGCTTCCAGGGCCGTAAATCTAAAATCCTCCCCATCCTGTCCTAAGCCCTAATTCAAAGTGCAAGCGGCAGGCCCAGGGCCACCATGAAGAGGCCGAAACACTCCAACGCAAAGAGCTTGAAATTAGCCGCCGTCTCAGCCTGGGGTGTCGGTGCTGTATGCCTGGTTTGTTCCTGCCGTTTCGGGCACTCGGAAAACCCAACGCCCCTTTCAGTAAAGGAAGCTCACCCCTTAACGTATAGAGGCATCCGTAGTAGCTTCTGATTCAAGGTTTATTGCTTCTATAATTCAGGGGTATTGGTCTCTTTGGGCATGGTTCATGTTTACATCGAGAAGCGTTCGAAGTTGCAGCGTAAGGTTTGATGTCGCATCGAACGGGCATGATCGTCTGGGTAAGACGTCCTAGCAGCAGCCAAACAAAGTCGCACAGTTTTGACCCGTCATATCCCGATGCTGGCGAAAAGAAAAGTTTCGCTTAGTCGTGTATTTCTTAGCAATTTCAATAGACATTCACTGTCTTGCCCTGTCCCTTTTCTTCTCTAGGTAATAAAATCCACACCCCCACCGCCACCACCACCGCACGGCACCGCACCGCACCGCACCGCCACGCACCGCACCGCACCGNCACGGCCACGGCCACACCGCCACCGCCACCGCCACCGCCCCCACTGGTGCTCGCGCCGCCACTGGAATTTCGCACAGAACAGCTGCAGGACCAATTGTTGTGATGTGCTGTTTTTTTTGGTTGTGCATTTGGGCGCTTGTGTTACTTTTCTTTATGCTCCTCTCTTCTGTCGTGCGCGGTCGTGCTTACCGTTTTCGTCAATTGTCGATTCTGTGACACTGTGCGAGGGCTACGTGCATGAACGGCTGCTTGTCTGATTGGACTTATTCTTGTAAGTGTATATATTCACTTATTCGTTTTCTATCTGGCACCTAAGCCGCAAACCCCCAAAGCCCTATGCCGGAAGCCGTGAATCCGAACGCAGTCGAAGGGCTGTGAGCCAGCAGAAGTGGGCCCGATACAAACGCTGAGTTTGAGCTTTATTTGACCGATATCCGGACGTCGAGTTCGAATCGATGAACTGGTGCGCTATCTCGGGTAGTTTACCCTCGGCCCCACACCCTGCAGCCTGTGAGCGTCAAGAGACCCGGTAGCTTGCTTTAATTATAACACAGGCTTCTCGCAACTCTTGAGGCCGCGCGGAACTGGGCGAATCTCATCCCGACACGCTGACGTCGATGAATAACTTGGCTATCGTGCTGGAGGCCGGGAGGAGCGGTGTGCTGCTCCAGCCTTCCTGTGGAATCGACGGCCGTGTACCTACCCACTCGGCAATGTCCAATTCCTTCCAATACCTACGAGCACAACATAATACCCTTCATTTCCCTGCGGAGTGAGTATATCCTTACCCAAGCCCTAACTCCTAAACCGTCAAATATAAGCGCGAAGATCGCCCGTCCACTCTACACCCTGAACCCTGAAGCAACATCGGCAGGCGCGGGGACGCTACGATGAGGCCGAAGCGCTTCACCGCAAAGCGCTGGAGGGTCGCCACCAACTCAGCCGGCAGGATTCTGGATTCTTGTTAGGGGAACCTCAACTAAGTCAAAAATGTCGTGACTCAGGGTTTAGGGTTACGGGATCGAGGTTAGGGCTTGGGCATAAAAGGGCTCAGGAGAGTGTGGCCTGGGGCTTGGAGAAGCTAGCACGCAAAGTTTTAGTGAGATAAGTTGGTGCCTGGGTACAGGCTTTAATTGAATTGAGGTGCGACTGTGCTCAGGGTATGGGTAGACTGTCACATAGGCCCTTCGACAGTGAAGTTTCAGGACTGCGATGCATAGGGTGTGCTTCGTCGTGCGTTTTGCCGTGTCAACCGGCCAGGAGCATAGTACGTGTTTTTTGTGTTTCATCTTTTGCACAGCCGGCGATTGATGCATGTACAGTTTTTGGGATCCTCCTGCGCGCAGGGTGAGGAAGCTAGATGAAGCCTAAAAGCTTAAATCCTGAGCCCTAGACCAGGCTTGAAATCTCAAGCCCCGACCCTAAACCCATTCACCCCCCCACACGCCACCCCAACCCAAAACCCTCAAAGCCGCATGCGATTTCGAGGCCGAGCCCAGCTGGGCGAGACGCATCCCGATACCCTCGCATCCGAGAACAACTTGGCTTCGGTTCTGGAGGCTTCGGGCGTTAAATGGCTCTAGAGGATTAGGGCTAAGGCCTCGGGGCCTTGGGGGCTTTCGGGCCTTAGGACGAGGCCCGACAAGGCACCAGCACCCAAAAAAAGCCACCCTGAACTTAAACTGTGAAGCCGGGCAGCGAAGCCAGTGTTACCAAAGAAGCCGAAAGCGCTGGCGGGGCCGATGGGTTTGAAGGTTGAGGCAAGTTTGTTTGGGTGTGTGGGGCGAAGAAAGGTCTCGGGAAAAAAGCACCTGCGCAGCAACCTTTTTCAAATCGCCCCGTCATCATCACTGCCATCACCATTGCTATCATCATCGTCATCACCATCTTTACCATCGTCGCAATCACCATCTGTATCATCATCGCCATCATCATCGCAATCATCCTGGTCATCATGTTCAGCGGTGTTTTTTTTTTTTTTTGGGGGGGGGGCTGGGACCTTGATCAAGGAAGAGTCTTTGTAAAGTAGGAAGAAGACATCATACCTGCTAGAGTTTTGAGGTGTATCCCTTGATTTCGGGGGTAGGCTTAATTAAGCCCCAAAACCAAGCACCCTAAAGCCATTTTGGCTCAAAGCGATTTTGGCTCAAGGCATTTAGCATTATAGCAGTTTCCTTAACATGGACAAGAGAAGTCCAGTTCGAAAAGCCTGGCTCGGCGCGATCGTGGTGCTGGCATTGAAGTTAGTGGTCTCGCAACGAGGCAGCTTTGGGCTAGTCTTTACAGTCGGTGACCGNAACATGGACAAGAGAAGTCCAGTTCGAAAAGCCTGGCTCGGCGCGATCGTGGTGCTGGCATTGAAGTTAGTGGTCTCGCAACGAGGCAGCTTTGGGCTAGTCTTTACAGTCGGTGACCGGCTGCCGTGCCACATGCTTTCTGCTAGAACAGCTCCTCGCCGTGCTGTGGCAGAAGAGGTTGAGGAAGCCGTGGATATCAGCGAGGAAGCCGCGGAAGATGCAGAAAACTTCGAGGTCATGTACCCTGTGTACAGTAGAACTGATAAGAGTATGAACATTAGGAGAAATACCACGTGGTGGCCTCTGGCGAAAACAGCCAGTTCTATTCTCTCGAAAGAAGGGGAAGTCGAGATGGACTGTCTGGGAGCAAAGAGTGTCTACAATGCTATCGAGGTCGCACGGCTCCTAAACGAATGGATATCCGGAACCTTCAGACGACTCGGCGCAGGAATAGCGCTGCGTCCGGACCTGCTGTCAGATCCAGTCACTCAAGTCACGCGGATGCGTTTACACGTGGCTNTAAACGAATGGATATCCGGAACCTTCAGACGACTCGGCGCAGGAATAGCGCTGCGTCCGGACCTGCTGTCAGATCCAGTCACTCAAGTCACGCGGATGCGTTTACACGTGGCTCCCGTGGAATTGCCGGAGGCGGCTCTGGCGGCTCTGAGTCAGGACCAGGACGAGGAGAACTTTTTGAAGGCACCCAGTAGCGACACCACAGGAAAGGCTTCCAGTGCCCTTCAAATTAGAGTTGAAGAGAGCGGGGCGGCTGCCATTCAAGGTGTGGGACCGGAATCTGTGAACCGCATCATGAAGTCGATCTTCCGGGCCAACCAGCGCATCCTTGACGGAGACGCCGATGCCGACGTGCTTTGGGCTCTCCAAAGCAGAGTGGAATTGGGCGGAGAGGTGTCGGCCGTGCGCTTCATTGTCTTCAAGGCTCCGAAATGAACCTGCTATGAGGATCGCAGAAAGTCGAGGCTTCCATCCAAATAACAGCGGCAGGATGCCACACCGGATGAATGTATGACCACAAACGCAAAGGGCAGTGCATACACGATTGTGCAAGGGCCCGAGTGTTACCGCATTCTACTATCTGTAGATTCGAGTCACATACCTCGCCGGACCTGGCTTGCTCGAGCGCGAGTGCTAAAANACGCAAAGGGCAGTGCATACACGATTGTGCAAGGGCCCGAGTGTTACCGCATTCTACTATCTGTAGATTCGAGTCACATACCTCGCCGGACCTGGCTTGCTCGAGCGCGAGTGCTAAAAGCCCAAAAATCCTGCACCTGAGCCGTTAGTCATGTACAAGACCCTGCATCGTAGGTTTCGACTTAGCGAGGCGGCAGGCAAAACAAGCCGTAAACTCAAAGAAGCACCAGCCACAGGCCCAGGGGCGCTGTGAGGAGGCCGAAGCACTGCATCGCAAAGAGCTGGAGAGCTGCCACTACCTCAGGAATGTATGATAGTTCATCATGGCAAGCCATGTTCTAGTTAACAGTACATATACATATATATATACACATGTATACAAATGTAGATATGTGGTAGCATAGATGTATACTTATGTTCTTGCATCGCATCAGGCCTGTGCTGGCCTGGAATTTGCTTACGGGTGTCTTTGGGGCTTGGAGTCGTTCCGTGTCGCTTGGTTTGAAGTTGTGGTACGTTCGTGCATGCACAATCACATGCACATGCACGCGCACGTGCTTTGTCTCTCTCTCCATCCCTCCCCTCCCCTCCTGAGGCCGGGCGAGACTGGGCGAGACCCACCCGGAGACCCTTACATCGATGAACAACTTGGCTTTGGTGCTGGAGGCCGCAAGGATCAAGGGTTTCTCGAAGGGTGTGGACTTGCACACAAAG
The DNA here is from genome assembly GCA_003297005.1 of Symbiodinium sp. clade A Y106. Classification (NCBI taxonomy): domain Eukaryota; class Dinophyceae; order Suessiales; family Symbiodiniaceae; genus Symbiodinium; species Symbiodinium sp. clade A. The sequence goes on from BGNK01002400.1 coordinate 67,811, forward strand.
GCCAGCTGATCACTCAGGCCGGCAGAGCCGTGTATCCTAGGATCGGACCCAGACTCAAAAGAAGTGCAAGTGCCAGGACCGGGGACGCAATGAGGAGGCCGAAGCACTCCACCGCCAAGCACTGGAGGGTCGCCACTGCCTCAATCAGGTTTTAGAGTTCAGCCTCAAATCCCTTACCCGACACCCCCAGGGCTTGATGCCCTGGGCCCCTAGACCGTAAGGCCGTAAGGTTGCGGGCGTAGAGGGCTAATTACGGAATTCAAAGGCTCAAAGGTCAGGAAACGTTCGGGTTTCAGACCCAGCAGAGTTTGCCAACGAGCACGGGTTCGGTGTTTACCAGACTTGGCTGCAAAGCGGTGCAAACTTTGTTTCCGTGTACATTGTGTCCGGTAATCAGCAAGAAGTGTTGGGTAGGTCGACTGATGCCGTGTCGTGTCGTAGTAGTTATGTTGAGTTTCACGCTGCGGCCGGCATGTGCTTTGGAATGTGCAATGATGTGGAATGTGTGTTGTACGTTTCGTCATCGCGCTGCTGCGCTGCGCGTGGCTTGGCTCATCGATGATGCACGTAGCACCTCGTTTCATTCGTCATGCATTGTTTCGGTAAGGTAGGTGCCTAGATTTGGGATTAGCGCTGTTGCCATTTGTAGTTCTGCATATGTTCCATGCCACGCGAGTACCAGGCGTCGGGCTTAATGCTCGTAAACATTAGTTGGTGTTGTCCTGTATCATGTTGTGAATACTCAGATACTCATTAGAATTGTCCCGCTCTGTCGAGTTATTTTGCATGTGATTGCGAATAGTGACGCTGGCTGCAAGCCGGCATGCATCTATGCATGATCTCATGTGTGAGCTGGGTGCTTCCATTCCCCATTCCGAACAGCACAGCTGCTCATAAACTCATAAAGATTTTGTGTGAAGAAATCCTTCAAGTCCATTTCCAAGCTCAATGATTATCAGTCTTTTGCAGCTGCGCACGAGGCCGGGCGAAGCTGGGGGAAACGCACCCAGACACGCTGACATCGATGCAGAGTCTGTCTTCGATTCTGCAGGCAGCTCGAGCTTGGTATCGGATGGAGAGAACTGCAGGGGAACCGAAACTTGCAGGAGAAGGGAAGCTACGAGGAGGCCGAGCAACTACTCCGCCAGACTGTGAAGGCCCGCCACCACCTCAGCCAGCTTACATCGAAGTTCTTGCATGTGCTGCCCAGGTGGTTCTGTGTGGTGATGTAGTACAGAGTACAGTAACTGTAGAAGAGCTGACTGACTGCAGTGCAGTGGTTTGCAGCGAGGCACAGCGGCATAGTGTCCTGCAGCACGGGATGATAGAGTGTAGTACAGTAGTACATTGGAGAAAGTCGTTCTGTATGTGTTGTCGTGACGGCCATGTTGGTAAGTGATTTGTTTACGGCGGTGGATGTATTTGGAGCAAGCAGGCTGCCTCCCCTCCCTCCCCTCTCTCCCCTCCCTCCTTGCAGGTGGCACTGCTGCGGCGTGTGCATGCGCGAAAGAAGTTTGTCATGGCTTCTATACGGGCTGTGCAGTGCTAGCCTGTTTGTCAAACAATGCTCGTCAGGTTGAGTTATTCTACGGCCGTTCATGTGTCATGAACAAGTCTTTGATGCTTTGGACTGATGTTGTTTTGCGGCGGAGTGCGTCGCTGACCAGCGAAATACCTGTGATTACTTTTTCTTCTTGGTTTTGTTACTAGTATTATTGCTCTTCTTCTTATTATTCGTGTTTATGATAGTCTTTTTCTTCTTCTTGTTCTTGTTCATAAAATTTATAAAGTATTGTTAGTATTGTTATCATTGTTAGTATCATTATTAAGTATCCTCGTTGCGAGTACTATCATCTCGGCCTCCGAGAACGGCTCCCAGGCCGGTCGAAGTTGGGCGAGACTCACGAAGACACGCTGATGTCGATGCACAGCTTGGCCATCGTGCTGGAGGCACGAAGCCGTTTCTTTCCGCTAAACCAACCCTGTCAACTCTAAACTCTAAGCCCAAACCCTAAGGTCCTAGAGCACAAGCGCAAGGACCAGGAACGCTACGAGGAGGCCGTGGCACTCCTCCGCCAGACACTGGAGGGCCGCAGCCGCCTCAGTTTGCAAGGGGGCGGGGTTGGGGTGGAATGGGTTGGCATGACACGCCAAGCCTTCTCAGGGTTTGAGGTTTTTGCTGTTCAGGGATTTTCCGCTTTACAGTTACGACGGGGTGGCGGCGCAGAAAGGGAGATAACTACTCACCAGGCAATAGCAACATCACCTCAAATCAACCATTCCAATGTCTTGTGCAGGTTTGGGTTGAAGTGTATGTTGCCGACAGGAGCGGTGCAATGTGCTGCAACAACTTGTCAACATAGGCTGCCACTTCCTCATTTTACTTTCCATGCTTGTGCAATGTATAGAGTTGCCACCTCTCAGCATCAGATAGTGCTGTGAATCCTTTTCGACATCTTGAGGCTAGTTGTAAAGTAAAGGTCAATCCGTTTCGCAGTGTTCCATGATGAGCACAAGTGACGGAGTTCACGCTGCTGCAGTGTTGACGGAGCTCGGCATTCATCTTGTTTGAAATTGTTGATGTTGATCTTAGCCGCGGATGCTGCCCCATTTTTATGTGCATGCATGTGTATTCGGCCGAAATTGTTTGTGCATGTGCTCGGGAGTGTTTCTCTCAACCTCGAATGTCAAAATCTTGAACTGGACAATTAATGCTATCTGTATGTAAAAATATGATGTATGTATGTATGTATGTGTGTATGTACACGTATGTACATGTATGTATGTATGTATGTATGTGCATGTGTATATATATATGTATACACACACACACGCAGCCCCACACACCCTTTGAGACCACTTATTGAGCTGACCTCGAGCGGCAGAGCTAAGACCCTGAAGGCTGTGCTGCACCCATGAAGGCTCGTATCCGAAGAGGCTCTGCGCTTGCCGCTGACGTTTGCAGCTCCCTAGGCCGCGCCGAATTGGGCGAGACACATTCCGAGACGCTGACGTCGATGGACAAGTTGGCTTCGGTGCTGCAGGCTCCTAGCTGAACCAGAGACGAAATCCCCTCCCCCCGGTCCTAGAGCAATGCAGGGCCGAATTTTGGGGAGCAGCGGCGATGGGCTACTATAGGTTCCAGTCCCTGAACCTCGAAGCTCCAGAGGCGCGAGGAAGTTTGGAGGAGGCAGAAAAGCTCTGCCGCCAAGCCTTGAAGTCCAGTCCTTGCCTCAGGTGGGGAGTGAAAGAGGATTCGATGCTCTCGTTTGCTGTCCCTGGCGTGGTGAAGCTTTGAAGTGCACACTCTGCGGGAGGGCTTCGAAGCAGAATTAGCACAGCCGCCCATTGTCGAAAGTGCTGCGGGTTTTCGCAGGACGGGCCAAGCTTGGCGAGTCCCATGCAGACACCTTGGCGAACATCAACGACCTGGGCACCCTGCTGGTGAAGAAGGAGGACTTTGGAGTCGAATGGGTAACCTAAACTGTTTTGGGGTATTTCAGCTCCATAGGCCCTACAAAGCCCGTTTGGCCAGTTTGGGTATTAGAATCCTTGCAAAATACCGGAAAAGTAAGAGGAATGGGCGGAGGCAGAAGAGCTCTTCCGCGAAGAGCTCGAGAAGTGTGGCCTGGCATGCATTTGTCTCAGTACATATACATCTCGGTTTCTATTTCTATCTCCGTCGCCGTTCCTGCCTCTATTCCTGTTTCCATTTAGAATATCTCCGTTCCATCGATCCACTTCTGTTTCTCTCGATCTTCCTGTGTCTGCAAATGTGTATGTATGTATTTATGTACGTACGTATGTATGTATGTATGCATGTGTGCGTCTGTATGTATGTATGTACGTACGTACGTATGTGTGTGTGCATGTATGCATGCGGGTATGTAGGTATGTAGGTATGTAAGTAGGTAGGTTAGGTATGTACGTATGTATGTGTATGTGTATGTGTATGTGTATGTGTATCTGTATCTGTATCTGTATCTGTATCTGTATCTGTATCTGTATATGTATATGTATATGTATATGTATATGTATATGTATATGTTTATGTATATATATATACACATATATATATATATGTAACCATGCCTTCCGAGAAAGAGAAAGATATATATATATATATATTTATGTATGTAAGGCGGACTACATTGACACAGGTGCACAACCCAGATTCATGTATGGCGCGTGCTCCCATAGCTGTTTCTTTTTGCTGGGCGACCTGGTTTTTGCTTGTCGCCCGTGGCGCAAACCTTGCAGGTCGGTCCGCCAACGGCAGCGAGCATGAAGACACCCTGAGCTCCGAGGAGAAGTTCGCCGAGTTCCTGAAGGACTTGGTAAGTTGAGCCGAGCTTCGGATGATTTCAGGTTCAGGTTCAGGGTTTGGAACTTCGGGGGTGCGGGTTGACGTTTGGGTGAGGGTCTAAGGTTCAGAGCTGAGGCCAAGGAGTGAACTCGATACAGAAGAGTGCCACAGGTTCACAGGTGGTCTCGACTTGATAAAGTTTCCACACCCGAAACCCCGAAATCCTAAACTGTGAACGACATAGGCCAGAAAGCCTACAAGACCTTGAACGGGCAGTTCAGCTCGTGGCCCGCAACAGGAGCGAGGACGTTTGGAGGAGGCAGAGAAGCTCTTCCGGAGAGTGTTGAAGTCGAGTCGTTGCCTCAGACAGCCTAGGAGTTAAGAGTTTCAGGCCTGGGTTTTTCAGGGGCGAGCTGCTAGCTTGTAGGCTTCGGGGTGCATGATCAGCGTTCGACATTGGAATTTCTTTGACTCTGTGGGTTTAGGGGTTGAGCAGGTCTCCGGGCTAAGCAGGCTTTGTCCCAGTCTGCTTGGTCCCAGAAGCAGCCGCAGCTGTCAGAGTGAGTCAAAGGTCACCACGCATCGGCATCTTCGTTCACTCCATCTTTTTCCCCCTCGTGCTTGTGAGGACGAGCCAAGCTTGGCGACTCCCACCCGGACACGATGAGCAGCATGTACGAACTGGGCTCCCTGTTGACAGACAAAGAGGACTGGGAGGAGGCAGAGCAGCTATTCCGCGAAGAGCTGGAGAAATGTAGCTTGGCTTGTCTTCACGCACTTCACCTTTTGTTGATTCCTTTTTTCAGTCGGCGGGTTTGTTTGGCGGCCGTTTTCTTCCATCTTTCTGGGAAACCCACCACCTCAAACCATACAAAAGAAGCCGTGCCTGCCTGTGTCCGATCGTGCGAGTCGAAACCATACAAAACCCCCTAACCCTTCGGCCCTAGATCCTAAAAGTCTAAACCTGAATAAAGACAAAAAACCCAATAAGGGGCCTCAAGACATAGGACTTACCCTTAAATCAGCTACCCCTGCGAGACCCGAAACACCGAAGCTTTGCCTGATAGGTCGGTGCGTCCACGGCGCCGAACATGAGGAAACCATCGGTTCCACCGAGAGGTTCGCCGAATTCCTGAAGGACATGTCTCCCCAAATCCCAGCTTGTAGATCCAAAGCCCGAAAGCCTGACTTGGGAGGCTCTTGAACATAGGGCTGCTTTTTGGCGGGGTTTCGTTTCATGAGAATCCCACCATGAAGGGGTTGTTTCGGGGTCATGGCTCTCTTCGTGCAGGCATCACGAACCATTGTTGACACCATGAGCACTTCAGCAGGTAACACAACATGGAATAGCCCCACAGCCCTAATCAAGGCTCACCCCGTTGCTGAGACCCGAAATGGCATCAACGTTATTGTTGGATAGCTTAGTTTACAGTACTATCCCATACTTACAAGAAGAAAACAGAGTAACCAAGACAACGTATCACAATCCAGGGTGAACCATTGGAGTCATTTTTTTGCCGTGTGAGAGCCAAATGCTGATGCTAATGCACGTAGTCTCCTAGTTGTTCCCTTGCTGGATAAACTATCCGTCTTATGATCATGAGGCTGATTCGGAACCCTGTGTTTGTACTGGTGCTTGTGCTCAGTGCTCTTGCTACAGAAGCTCGGACGATTGAAGCAATGCGTGAGATGGCTCGGTGAGTAGCGATAAAATCATGAATGACTGCAGTGCCATTGGCATGATGATGGGCGAAAGAAATCTTCTGCCTCAAAACCCTAAATCATCCGAACCTGCCAAATCCTGGTGGTTTTTTCAGACCTATCGTCTGGACCCGTGCCTGCAGGGAGGGCGTCGAATCCCTGAACCATCCTATACTTTGAACCTGGACCCACGCCCAAGGCCCAAAACCATCCCAAACCCCAAACCTTATCCCTAAACCAGAACAGAATTGTCAGGACTCCTCCCTAGAGATTCGTTTCACTTTCGTCAGACTCCAACCCACTTGCCTCGCCTGGATTGTCCGAGTGTGAGCGCCTAAATGAAGTAGGGTTTATATTCCTTTTTTGGTGAGTGTATATAGGCCTCCTTCTGAATATTGGTGAGTGTATATATTGGGCTTTATTATGGGGATACTAGAAATATAAACCATACCCTAAATCAGAACAGAAGCTTTTCTTGCGCAGGACCGGGGTCGGAAGGCGGAGGCCGAGGAGCTCTTAACCACTCTCGGATGAATCCTCGGAGGCTGGGAGGGGAGTTCTGGAGTTCTTTCGTGTCCTATAGGGAGAAAGAAGCAGTTTGTGAATTGGAAGAGCAGGTCGGTCGTACGACCAGAGTTATAAACACGCCTACACTCAAAGCACACGCTTGCGACCATTATTTCTGTCATTTGCGGTGAACATCTCCATCACTGTTGCCGATAAGTAGTATAGGGCTCTGCGGACATACTATAGCAGAATCGTGTGGGGCGTAAGGGCGCGCGCTACTACGAATTATTCAGGCCCCCATATTATTCGACATAGCTTCGGGGTGGAAATGTTGCGGAAGTCATGCTCTACATTACCTAAACGTGTGCCGCCCCATAAAAGAGGGCAGATCTAGCTAGCATTCAGCACAAATCAGGCATTGCATTCTTCATTCTAGTATGGTATAGCCTTAGTTTGGTCTAACCTCCAAGGGAAACAAGAATCATAGTTTGCGAAGGCCTTGTACGCACGTACGTCCGTACGTAGGTACGTAGGTTTGTATGTATGCATGTATGTGTCTACGCATGTGCGTAAGTACGTATGCATTTGAGTATGTATATAACTCTACATAAACATGTGTGTGTATGTGTATATGTGTATATAGTCTATGTATATGCATGATTGTATATGTTTGCAGGTAAACATAAACGTATATGTATACGTACGTATATGTATACATACATATATGTATATGTATCTTATGTATAGTATCCTTTTTTGCATCTATACTCAAACTGTCCCGGAAGGATTCAGTAAAGGTTTGGCTGGGTTTCGGTACACCCACTGGCAGGCCTTAATCGTAATCTTAAACCCTCAGCCCTAAGCTGCAGATACCTGGACTGGTCGGGCCTGACTCCATCCGCAAAAGCTTCATTTTACGGTGTAGCCATGGCGGGACTGCTCGGAGAGTATCACTGAGTATTCCGACTTCGAAACTAGAAGAAAGACAGAGAGAGAAAGAGAGATCTATTATGGGTGTAGATATAGACATAGATATAGGTATAGGTACAGACTGTAAGGTGTGTCATTAGTATAGATATAGATGTAGATAAAGATATAAGTATAGAAAAAGATGTAGGTACCGATATCGATATATATATATATACATAGAGTCTTTCCGTCTGTGTGCTCACGACACGGCCCAAAGCCCTAAACCCCAACCCCCCGAAACTCCGAACCCCTAAAACCTAAATTGTAAACACCTAAAAACCATTCAAGGTAGTCAATAGTGCGGGCCGTTCGTCGTGAAGCCTTGCCTGCCGCCTGTGAGTTGCAACTGCAGCCGCGAGCTTTCAAGACCGTCGATTCCCCGTGAGCTTGTGAACTTCATCTTCTTCTCTTTCAAAGGCCAGGGATATGGTGTGGGGTTTGTTGGCAGTTTTTCAGGGTGTGGGTGTTCTTCATTCTGCCTGAAAGGCTCGGGAATCGCACCGATTTACAATTGGGGGCGAGCGTGTGCAGTTGGCGTTAAGTTTGAGGGTTGAGGCTTTCGGAAGTAGGATGTCCGGTTGCGACAACATAGAGGAAAATCAGTTTTGGTCATCCGTCGGTACAGCGGCTTTGACTCTGAAGATGCAACCCAGCCAAGCTGAAAGCTTCCAGCATTGGAGTGCGGCGGTGCCCATGATGCCCGTTTGCTTTTCTCTCTGCCTAGCTTTGATTTCTCGTATGCATATACACATATGGATTTGTGTTTTCGTGTCGAAAGAAATTGAGATTCAACATGTTGCGTGTTTCGGTTCCAGGACTTGGTCATGCTATTCCAACATCCCATGTTGTTTGGCCCTATGCGAACACCGCAGCCGAATCCTAAACCAGAAAGCCCCAAAAGCCGAACACCCCAAAACTAAGAGGTCTGATTGTATAAACCCTCAGCTCAAAGCAGAGTGCAGTCCAGGCAATGCAGACCTTCTTTCTCCTTGTGGCTTGCGCAATGACCGCCAGTCACGGGGCTCGGCCCAGTGCCGGGGGCCCAGAGAATGGTGAAGGGCCCTTTTATGGGTTTCGGGTTTGTTTTGAGATCATTTCAAGGGCTGAGGGTTTGATGGCAGTTCGAGTCAGGGTTTCGCGAGTGGTTTTTCTAGGCTTTTGGCTTTCTTCGGTTTAGCGGTGCAGGATCCATTAGGCCGAGAGGCTTCTAGCATTTATGTAGACCCTGTTTGATTGAAAAGAACGCCTGCTGTCTTCAAGGGCTGTACAAGATGAAGGGTAGCAGGTGTATTAAGCAGGGATCTACATTGGCGAGCTGCGCCAAACTCGCAGCAAATGCCTTGTGCAGGCCGCCTATCTGGTTCTGAATCGGAGGTGGCTCTCCGTTCACGGTACTTGTTGAAGAAGTTCTGGGAGACCCCGAACCCGTAAACGCCCTAGATACCTGAACTAAGCCCTAAACCCCAATGGGGACTGGAACTGGGATTCGAAGGAATCCACAAACAACAGCAGCCGATTCGGCCATTAAGCCATCAAGTTGCTTGAGTGTGGATTGTTTGTGGAGGCACATGAACTCTACGCTGAAATTCACTTCCTGAAAGCTGGAGTGGTAGTCGACTGTTCTGCGAAGTTACCCTGCATTGCGGGCTTTGTCCTTGCTAGGTAGGAGGGAAAAAACCACCCCCTGCCCGAGGCCGAACATGGACACCTCAGCTCTGAGCCAAAGGAGCTGCATGAGGAGTGCACCCAGAAGATGAGCGCCCTCGGCTTGATCTTGTGCTGTAAAGGGGCCGGGACTTGAGTGCAGAGTTTGGCGGTCAAGGCATTTTGGCGTAGAGGGCCGTGTGCTCTGAAATAGGGTCCTTTGTACGGTCCGTATTTAGAGTGACGTAGTTTTTTGGACCACAAGCTGGTTCGGGTGAGTACACTGCGCAGCGTTGCTGAGGACTTCCCCGCATCAAAGATGCAGCAAGTCCGATTCCCCGAAGCCGTCAACCCAAAGCTCTACACCCCAATTACAAGCCGCAACCCCTCGTGTAGAACCCCGAGACCTGCGAGAAACCCGAGTGTAATCCCGGTTCAAAACCCGCCCCGCCAAGTTGGTGGCGAATGTGGCGCGGGGATGCAATGCTGGGGAAACGGCCAGGCCAGGATGGGACGGAAAATTGAAATCAGGTGTTGCTCCCGGGACTGTTGCTTTGGGCCCGCTAAGGGTTGGGTTAGGTGCAGGTCTTGGGACTGGCCGAGGCGGCGAGTGCGTCTATTTGGGTTGGGCCAGGTTGGGTTTGCATTTGGGTGGTCCCAAATTTCACGTGTCCATTTTAGCGATGGGCTCTGCCGGCACAAATCCAATGTTTGCGATGGGGTGGACGTACTGGAACGACTTGTGTCATGAAGGTGGCAGGCTAGCCTTAAGAGTGATGCCCACCCCAAGAGACCTTGAAGCCTTACACTATTTTAAACGACATGGCCCAGATCGTGTCTCCGACCTGAAGTTGCGACATTATGGTTGAAAGCCCATCGCCAGGGCAAGAACTGGTGCTGCTTCCCGTCCGGCGCCAAGCCAAACGATTTCCTAGCGAAAGGCCAAGTTCAATGGGGCGCGAAAGCGTGCTGCAACGGGGAATGGGCCCCTTGGCTTCTCTCCAGAGACCCGAAAACAATTCTTGGAGTTTTGCCTTGCATCGGGGGATGTAGGGTTTAGGTGAGAATCATCGGCCTCAGACCGGGTTAAAAATCGAATTCTGACCTCGCAGGTTGCCGTTTTCATATCTTTCGTTTCCTGTAGTTGCTGTTAGGAGACAGGAGAGAGATTTTGCGTCGGTGTCGAAACACGCCAAGATGGACATGGGGATGGGGCAGCACCGGGTCATCGGCACCTGCGGGTGAGCTCCGGCACATGCACCGTTCCCGACTCGCGACCGGGTGAGAGCGAGGGAAAAGTGACGACTTCGCGCCGGGTTCTGGGCTAAGGGCTGAGGGCTTCAGGTTTTCGGGTTAACGGATCATCGGGCAAGGAGTTTGGGCGCTAGTTGCGGGTTCTTGGGCTAATTTCAGCTCCGTCAAATGATTTTGGCACGAACCAGTAGCAATCTGTAAGCCAACGACTTTAGGGGTTTGAATCAAGCTTAGTACTGACATTTCTTCGTTGGTCACTCTATGTTAGATTACAGCATATCCTTACAACTTTTCCTAAGAAAAAGTCTCCTATATTACAGGCGCAAGGACTTCAACGGAAGTCTCTGGACTACTTCGGTCAGACACCCAGCTTGTCGAAACTCTGGTGGCTCCTGGTTGCGGGGTTGGGGTTCGCGTCTGGTTTGTATGGGGGTTGCGGTTTAAAGCATCAAGCGCCATGTGCGCCAAAACCACGGTGACGCTTTGGCTTCATCGACTTTTGGGACTTAGGTTCTGGAATAGATTGCGAATCAGGCTTTGGTGAGGCTTTGATGCACCTGTTGCCTACACAAGAGCAGGCCCCGCGAGGATGCTTTCATGGTGCTCGGCCATGGCTGCAATCCTGCCGATGTCATGTTTTCTTTGACAGGGTATGCCGTACCGAAAGCACGTATACTTATACGTTGATGCATGTCAATGCGTTTTAGCTACATCTCTGGGACCTGGAATGTGCCTCCAGGAATTTTGGAGAGTTGAAACTCGTGCTGAGAAGAAGAGACTGCCCGGTCGATAATTGGACTTTCAGCATGCTCCACGATGCGTATGCACCCGATTGAATTCGGTTTCAGCACGTCGAATTGCGTGAAAGTGCTCGGAATTCCTGCCGTGATCATGCAGGTAAAGCTTGCACAATACGCTTTGATGTCTCTGGTGGCAGGCATCAATTCCGGAGCAGAAGCAGAAGCAGTTCCTGAGCAAAAACAGCAACAGCGATTGTACATCACACACATCTCGAGGGTTTTGGAATTGCGTCAAAAGTTGTGCCACAGGGGTTGCCGAGTGCTCTGCCTCTCTCTCTCTCTGTCTGTCTCTGTCCCTGTCTGTCTCCCACGTACCTCTTTCACAGACATGGATGCAGAACCGCCCGAGCCACGAAACCCTTAAACCCTTGCATCCTACAACCACATGCGTGCACTGTAATCCATCCCAACGACAGACAGAGTTTAAAGAGAGCCTACAGAAACATGAGTATGTACTGTAGTGGGTGATGGTAAGCCTCAAACCCGGAGCGCGAGGGAGACTCTGCTGGGCACAGCATCCGCCCCCGAGATGGGCATCGGCTCCGGCGTGAGGTGCGCTTTGTGTGAAAAAGAGGTTATATGTGGAAGTTTCCGAAAATACGCGCTACCTTATTTTGGGGTCCTTATAATAAGGATCCTACTATTTGGGGTGCTAAGGGGCTCCTATTTCCGGAAACCATGTCTGAATCGCCAGGGCTTGCTCTTATATGGTTTAAGGTCTGCAAGGTGTAGTCTCTTTTCTGCGGCTTCAGCCCCATTCTGTGTTGGGGGTTGTATTATAGGGTATAAGGCTTACGATATCTTGCAATGGTTCGAGAACGACTTATGGTGTGCGCTCATGCTTACTGTCTCTTCCCGTGAGTCTTTTTACTGAACCCGTGGCCCGAGCTTTAGCCCCTGAGCCCGTAAACCCATTCCTAATAATTGGACTTGGGTTTTGCAGTACTTGATGGTACAAATATACAGATACTGGTGGGAACTGTAAGTACTATATTGTTATAAGCAATAGTCCTGACTACTTTTCCATTATGATTATCATCTCTACTGCTAGCCAGACCCCTTACCTCATGTTTAATATAGGGGCCTTAATAATTAGAATAGGGTTTTGGGGTATATTATACTATAATTATAATGCTGTGAACCTCAACCTTTCTGCTTTCTCCACTGACCGAAGACGAAAGCTCGAAACAGCCATAGGCTCTGCAGTCGTCAACTACCGAGTCTCATGCCCCTCCCTACATCCCAAAACTCCAGACCCTACCCCCAAATCTTACTGATGGCTCATTCAAGCAGCCTGCGATGTACCCTTGTAGAGATTCTGCATGAGGGTACCCCAAATTCTAGATCCCAAACTTCTTTAGTTGCTCAGACTTGTGTGAAGCCTTGCCTGCTGCGTGCGAGTTGCGAGAGTCGAAACCCCAAAGTAGACAATGTAGACCCTCGCGACTTCCCCAACATCCCAAGCCCTGAGTCTCCAAGGCGCCAAAAGCAAGCCTTAGCGCTCTGCGACTTCTGCGGACTGCAGGCTACGACCGCCTGCGCATCGGGTTGAAGGCATGCTTGGGGTGGAGTTGGGATTGTTGAGGGCCCAAGGTCAGGGCCTATAGTTCAAGGAGCTTAGGGTTTAGGCTTTTAGGTTTGAGATTAAGGGGGTGTAGGAGTGTAGGGTTTAGGGCTGCAGGAGTTTGGGTTTGGCGACGATTTTTGGTTGTGTGCCGTTTTTCTGCTCAGTATTCAACCACGAAACACCACGAAGCTTCTTGCGGTCCCTGCGCGCGGATGTCCAGCTTCAGCTACAAACGGGGTGCAGCATGTCAACCTGCAGAAGCTGGAAGCAACTCTGGCACTTTCAGAGGTGTTCGGGGCCCGGCGGACGGGCCAAGACAGCGGCGAAGTGGTGCCACTCGATGCCACTCGAAAGGGAGCTTCATACCTGGCGGCTGCGTGGCAAAAGCGACAGCCGGACGGCTGCATTTTTGGCTAACTCGTCTCAAGGTGTTTGGAGATTTTCCAGGCCTGCCTGGGAGATCCACACAGTCTCAGAATGAGCCTTGCAAGATCTTAAGTCGATAGCAGTGCGGCGGCATCTTTTTCATGCAAGGCGCCGAGACTGCGCACCCTCAGGCAAAAAGATGCGCGCTGGACTTGAGGGTCGTGTCGTACGAAGGATGCTGTCCCTGTCACTGTTCTTCCTATAGGCTCAGTCTGGGTGGTGGGGCGGGCTGGTGAGGCTTCCAAAATTAAAATAGCCCTCACGCATCGGTGTCTTGAAGCTTAAGGCACAATCCTTCGTCGCTTCCGTGCTTCAAGGCCCAGAGTGGGATGTCAAGAGGATGTGCAGCTTCAGAACTTGCATTGTTTTTCGGGGCTTAGGGCGTCAGGGTATTGGCGCTACGTACATGGACTTACATGGACCAGAGTCCAGTAGACAACATAGTATGCGGAAGATGACACGCAGGTAGTTTCTAACTGGCAGGGCAGGGCCCGAGTGAGGCTGAGGCAAAGTCTGTCGCCATGGCGGAGCCGCGGCCGCGAGCAGAGGTCCGAGTCAGAGCACAGCCCTTTCCTGAGACTTTGTGAAGGTTCTGGGAGTTGTACATACATTGTACCTGTCGTTGCATACTGATGAAAGGAGGAGGTGAATGAGGAGCAGCAGGTGTGATGCTTTCAGAGCCGCATTGGAAGCTCGGCATGCCTTCTGCTGCACCCGGTGCAGGTCACTGCGCATCTGGAGGACATGTGCGTCACGGCAAATGTGACGTCGCAAGCCCTAAATCCGAAACCGTGTTGAGCCATAATTGGGTGCATGGTTCAGGCGTGAAGATAAGCAGCCTGTTGGGGTTCAGGGTTTACGTGTCTCGACAGAGACGCTTTAAGAATTTGGGGTTGAGGCTGCATGGACTGCAAACTGAAAAAAATTCTAAATTCCTAGGACCAAGTACAAACCCCTGCGAAGCAGGAGCCTCAGTATGCGTTCTCCCTGAACCTCTTTACCGAGGCTCGAAGGGGATTGTGGGTTCTTCTTGGGGCATCGAATCGCTGAATCTCCCAATGGGGTCTCTAGAGCCTCAATAACAGAGCCCAGCTCCAAACCCAGAATGCCTAAAATCTAAGCCCCAAGTCTGGAACGAGGGCCGGAAGGGGCTTCTGGAGAAGTTGTGGGCTCGGGTTTCGACCTGGCTCAGGGTGTGTAGGGCTTTGGGCTTTTGCGATAGGGTTTCGTGCTTTTCCCAAGCATTCAGGCTTTCGCCGCTCACTCCCGATTAGTAACAAGGTCTCCTGGCCGTTTAGTCCCAATCATTACGGCCCCATAGTAGGTTTGGAGTCTGGAGTTGTTGTTTGGTTGCCTCGTCATCGTTTCAGTGCAGGAGGGGAATGCAAGCTGCCATGGTTCGTCAAGCTTTTTGCAAGGCCAAACGCCCGGATGCCTGAATTGCTTGAGCCCTGAAGCTTAAACCCGGGTGAAAGCCTTGAGCCTGAGCTGTAAACCCGAGGCCCTAAGCCGTTTAGTTCCGCCAGCTCCCTTTACGGAGTTCGAGGAGCTCAAGGGCTTGGGTCAACATGGGCTTTTGACGACTGGGGCAGACCTATGACAGAGGCGTGATTACCACCGTCCCCGTCCGGTGGTACCATATGATGATCTAGGCCTTCATATGCCACACCCCAGGAAACCTCGAATCCTCGTTCATAGAGGGAGGAAGGCCCGCAAGGATTCACTGCCAATTCTCTAAGAAGCAGAGCCTCACGAAGTTGCTTTCATCTCAGCTCCAACGCAGAGATTTTCCCGTAGCGCCTGGCCAACAGGATGCCCACAGGGTTTCGAAGAATACGACCCACCTCCCGTATACCCTGAACACAACAGTCGCGACCCATATGATCTGAGGCCCAGGCTAGTGACTCGAAGCCCTCTTCGCACAGGATTCGCCAGATGCTGGAGCGTCTGAGCAGGACTGGACCTCGTTTTGCCCTTGAGCGATGCATGAAAGTAGAGTCATGCATGAAGGCGTGCACGAAACCTCAGCTCGGAAAGACTTGCAGTCCAGCCTAAATCGATCAAGGGAGTTTCTTGTTTGAGCGCTAAACCGTGTTTAAGGTTTAGGGCCTAGGGCTTTGGTTAACTGCCTCGGCTCGGGTAACCGGGTATGTGTGTCATAGTTTCCAGGCTCCCTCCGAGGGCATCTACGACGACGTGGCGCCAACTCCTTCCACGCCGGCTTCTCCGGAGCCGCCCGCGCCCGCACCGGCGAAGACGCTTTGCTCCGAGTTCAGTATGCTGTTTAGTTTTCGTTGTTGTTTTTTTTTTTTGCGGGGTTTTAGACGGCTTTGATTTTGAGGGAGGGCTTCAGTTTTTTTTTTGGGGGGGGGGTTTAGGGTGGGCATCTCTCGATCCTTAGCTCAACAATGCTGCGGCGCAGGAAGATCGAACTCAAGATCCCCACGCAGGCCACGGATCCTTTGCTCCTAATAGAGAGTTTTCGTTCAGCGGCTGCCCTGTACTGGAACTGTCTAAGACCGTGCAGGATGTGTTTGAAGCTTGGTTCGGCGCATCAGGGGTACATCGCCGCAGTCAACGGAGCCCTACATCATCCTAGATCCCAGAGATAAGAATCCAAGCCTGGACGCGGTTCAGACCTTGGAGTGTAGAGCGAGTGCCGGAATGGTGGGATAAGACTGAGAAGAGATCGAGATAACATAGGGGCCTGGTTGGGTCCCAGGACGCCGTCCAAAGCATCATTCCACATAATCTCCGAACTGAGCGTTGGGGCGCCCTTCTGCTTCACTTCGCACGCGACGCGCCCATCTCCGCAGTTCGAGCCTTGCCTTTCCCTCATCCGCGGACGAGTCGAAACCCTCCACCCTTGTCCCGAACGCCATGGCGGTGCAGCGGTGCTCTGAAAACCCTCAAGGCAAAGACCCTCCAAGAAGCGCTTCGGCTCAGGATCTGCTGGTGGACGGAAGTTCCAGATGAGCATGATGATTGAAACCTACCTTGTAAAGAGATATCATATAATAATATAATGTTGCTGGCACCTTGAAGTGCCGAAGGGCTTCTTTGAGCTTCAAAATCTTGCCAGGCGCGAGTTCCGACCCTGATGGCCAATGCCCACGCGCGGGGGCAGAAAGCACGGCTGAGCAATGCTCCTTGGCCACTGGTAGAGGCTCTTGGGGGCCAGGGGATTCTTGCGTCTGGTGCTTTGGGTTCGGGGTTCACCACGGAGTTTCAGGGTGCTAGAGTTGAACGTTCAGGGTGTCAGGGTCGCAGGGTCTTTTGGGTCTTGAAAGCTTTAGGGTTCGGCTCTGGGGGGTTTTGGGGTGCAAGGAGCATAGGATGGCGGTTGCGACTTCTTGTCTCAAGCTTTTTCGGGGGTTCGCGGGTCCATGTCGCCGTTAGGACAGGGCAATTCTTGGAGTGTATGGGACACGAGCTTTTTCCATACAGGCTTGTTGTATCCTCTTACGACAGCTTGCATAGAACAGCCGCAGGAAACCGGCATATTCCGAAGCAACCCCTCCCAAAGCCTCAAAAGGCGTTTCCGTTGAACCTTCAACCCTCCAGCCAATGTCGATTTTTTGAGCGTGGCTTCCTCCACCTGGAGTTCAGTCCCACAGAATAACCTACGGAGGCCCATCCCCGAAAGTAACGACTGCCACTGGCGAGGTCTTGGCGAGCTTCTTGCGCACCAGAGCGACTAAGAGTCCTGCCCAACAGAGCCAAAAATCCCAAAGCCGGCCCTGAACTCCAAACACCCAGAGGTCCCCTGAGCCCCCGAAGCCCTCAAACGCCTCAACGCCGTTCGCTCCCAGCGAAGGTCCAGTCAGCACCGATGCTCCCGGCCATGTTCTCTCCTCACGTCCCGGCGATGTACGTGAGCCGGTCTACCTCCTGGAGGACACGTTTTTTTCATGCTTGTCGGACGTTCAAGACTTCGCCCACTGTAGGCTAGAGCGTTTTGCTTTTATCCTGAGAGACAGCGGGCGCACGTCCGGTCCCTTTTGAGGATGCCTTTTGCAGTTATGTTCTAGGTCCCTGCTTCAGCGTTTCGTTCTACCTCCCTAGATTCTGAACCCTCAAGACTAAGCCAACATACAAATAATTTACACCAGAAATTCCCCTAAATGCTAAACCAATTTCAAGGCCCAGTGCCGAGTTGACCTTGACGATGTCCTCCTCCTCCCGGAGCTGTTCGACACAGGAGACGACGGGAGGGGTAGCAAGGGCCAGGGGCCGTAGGATCCCCTTGGATTCGTGTCGATTCTGGTTGGGGTTGCTAAGGGATTCGGCTTCCGGGTAACTCCCACCAGCTTTAACACTTGAAGCAGTGCAGAGCCGTGCCAGTCTAGGTGTCCAATATTCCAGGACTAGTGCTAGCGATTTCGCCTCATACGTTATACCCACAAGCCAATATCCTGCAGCCAGTGCTTTCACTGAGCCCTAAAAAAAGCCCTGAGCCTCGACACCCCAAAACCTGAAAGGTCCCAAACGTCAGAATCCTAAACGCTCGACCTTACACAGAGAGCCCAAAATACTTCTCAATCAAGGCTTGTATTTTCCAAGCTGGTGGTATGCTGTCTTCCAATAAGGGCATTAGGTCGCTTTGTGCATGAGAGTAATTCGACTGCTGCATGAGTAGGACCGACAGGCATGAACCCCACGCATGAACTCCCCGAAAATATGGGTATCCTAGTGGCCTCTCTTACCTCATTTCATTTTGCATCCTTGGATATCCGGTGGATAGTGGGAGTATGTGCCTGTATATATTGTGTCCGCAAAGGTGTCACCCAACTATGTGAAGGTAGACAAGATGCAAGAGGCTAATACGGCCTCGTATATAGAGTATCAGCCTACTCAAGGTCATCCTCTCCTGCAATCAGTCTTGTATCTATATTGTCATCACTCCGATTTTATCCCTCTATGGTGACCTGTCATTCTCGTTTGCGCCCAGGGGTCTACTTGTCTTGCATTTTGCTTCACACGATTCTGTAGAGCCCTGGGAGGGAAGACATCTCAGCGAGCACAGTCACCTTAGGTGTTGTCTATGACAGTGTTGTTGCCGTCCTCATGACCATTCCCTTAGTGAAGTCTCACCCTTCAGACTCCGAACCACATGCCTCGCCTGGATTGTCCGAGCGTGAGCGCCGAAACCCTGAAACCCTCAAGATCCCTAAACCCTAAACCCTAAACAAGTAACGGATGGGACCTCATGAAGCCGTGCCTGCGTTGTGCGAGTGTGCGAGTCGTTCCCTAAACATCCCCAAGAGTCCTTTGCTGCCCAGGAGTTTCTGAGCAGCAAGAGCAAGGCGGCGCCCTTGGGCAGCGCCTGGCGCGAGGGCGACGTAGGCTCGGACGGTGAGCCCGTGCGGACGAACCAGGACGACGGGGCCGAGCCTTGGCTTCCTTTTGGGTACCTTTAAAGGGCTACCACAAGGGCTACAATACGGGATCTAAAGGGTACTATTAATAAAGGGGTCTAGAAGGGCTACCATAATAAGGGCTAGCAAAAAGGATTTAGTATAGGGGCCGAGCCCTGGGGCTTCAGAGTACTACTCCTGAGGGTTCCCTTTTAAAGGGGTTTATAAGGACTACAATAAGGGGTAATAGGGGGGCTTAGTAAAAAGGGGCCTCAATAATTACCTATACTATTTTGGGGGTTCCTTGTTATAATTACAGTATAACCTATTCCAATGGTTAAGGCCCCTATAGTACACCCTGTGAATCATGTTAGGAATTTCAGGGTACTACTGTATGATAGAGGGAATTGAGGCGGCGACAGTAGGAATGATAGGGCTTTTTGGTATACCTATCTTCTCGTAGGAACCCTAGCGCAGTCAGGCTTCATAGTACATCATGAATCAGCGAGTGCTATTGTAATAAGTAAAGATTTTGCAGGCACAGCAGTTCAACATCAAACATGATAGCAACAACAGGATGGATGACGATGGTTATACTATACACCAATCACAGCAACATCAATGATAATCCATCCCTGTGCAGATGGTAGCGGCACTATAGGAGTAGCCTCTTGGCTTATTGCATGCACGATGTCGATGGTTCTTCTTCATGCCATGAAGAGGATGACCCCAATGCTGCCTTTACTGTTGCATGTCAGCTACCACAAGCAGCTCTAGTGGCGGTCCGCACCGGCAGGTATGGGTATGCATGCATGAACCCATGGAGACAGCCCCAAATTTGCTAAGGCACCGGAATTAGGCCTAAGCCTAAGCCATGCTGAGGAGTACATCCACGGCTGCGTTCCCAACTGGAGCCGGGAACGCACGGTTCGGTCCGTGGCCGCTGTGGAGCACAAGCT
Source organism: Symbiodinium sp. clade A Y106 (assembly GCA_003297005.1). Classification (NCBI taxonomy): domain Eukaryota; class Dinophyceae; order Suessiales; family Symbiodiniaceae; genus Symbiodinium; species Symbiodinium sp. clade A. The sequence continues at coordinate 87,301 of BGNK01002400.1, forward strand.
GACCTGGACACCTTGCTTTCGATCCTGCCGTAAAGACGGTCTGGGATCTAGGGTTTAGAGGATTTCGATCTCCCCATGAGGAGGAGTCGGCGCTTGTACGAGTTGTGCAGCCAGACGTACCGTAACATTCACTCAATATGGGGTGCCTAAAGTCGGGATTCTAAGCCGAAGGATGGGAGAACTTCGGCTTAGGCGGTGGCCAACAATTCGCAAGGAGTGGGGGTGTGGGTCTGCGACCTGAGATTGTTTATGGAAGGTTAACCTGCTGGCAGGGTTTTGCAACATCCCTAGGCCCTAGGATCCCGAGCCCTCTACTTTCTGTGGATCGAAATACTTGGTAAGAATAATTGCGAGACATCTGTTGCTAGATGCTTGGAAGCGTGCAGCATATGCTGAGAATCGAGTCCACCTGAAAGTCGAGGACGGTATAGAGCTGCCTATAATGGTCTACGGATGTACTTGCTCCCGACTTGGGTTCTAAACCCAGGGCTTAACCTCGAATGCACTAAACAACCAAACCCTCAGCTGTATCCTCAACCCCTTTAGGGTTCCTTTCAAGGGTTCCCCTTTTGGGGTTCCTTTTAAGGGTCTCCCTTTTAGGGTCCCTTTTAAGGGTTACCCAAAGTTCAGGGCCGGGGCTTCGCCAGGACCTACTACCGCATGCGTGGCCTGCGTGCGGCGGCACCCCAGGTCCCGAAGACCGGTAAGGAGCCTCAGGGCATCGGGTACACAAACCCCAGTATAATATAATAAAATGTCATATGATATAATATAATGTCATATGATATAATATAATGTCATATGATATAATATAATATAGTATAAGAAGATCTTCCTGTTTGTGCTTTCGAGTCTTGACTTACAGGGCCTTTGTCGTTTTGGGTTCTGGGGCTCTGGGCTGGCTTTTGAGGTTTCGGGGTTTGTGACCGCCTGATCCCATGTGCCAAGCTTGCAGTGCGCACTCGCAAACTCCAAAACCTCTTCTGTGCTGTGCTATATTGTGACGTATACGAAATGAAATTCCATTGCACAGCGCAACATTTATCGGATGCAACATGATATGACATGAAATTGTATGCATGTGTCTTCACCACGTCTAATATCCTAGGTCCTAGGTGTAGGGCATGTCCATACCGGCAGCCATTTGGTTTCAGAAGCAGGCGCGTGACGAGCCATAGCCCCGAGTCGGTCAACTCGCGAACATTCGCGAAATTCGATCGCGCGACACTTCTCCCCCGGGCAGAANNNAGCACTTGCATTTAACGATAGCCCACAACAGGTTCAAGTACGTAGGCTTGAGAAAATCAAACTGCACTTTCGGCGTGTAGAGCTGGTTCAGACGAACTCTCATAATTAGAGGTTTGGTTCGAGAAAAAGCCGTGCTGTTGTGTGGGCTTTAAGTTGTTTTGCCAAAGCATAGTCTGGCTGCAGAGCACTGTTGCGCAAAGTGGTTTCGGTGTGCTGGGGTCTTTTTGTTTTGCACTGGTTTGTCCTGCAATTGTTGTCCTGATGCTGGCAAGCTAGGCTTTTTCCGTTTGCGAGGCAGAATCGCAAGTTTACTTGGGACAGAATGCCAGCCTGTTTGTTCTACAGCTCAACTTGACATACAGGTTCAGACAGGAGCCGAATCCTATCAGTGTCGATCGTGCCTTCTCATATTCCTCGGTTCGTTCAGTCTGCCTTTCACAGTGTTCAGCTTCTACAAACACCCGAAGGCACATCACGACAACACAAGACCTCGTGCGCATCAACGCATTGCTGCAGCATGGAGTACTACCTGGTGAAATACCCTTACCCCCGCTGACCCACGAAAAGAGAGCTACGTCAGGAGCTGAGCCAGCGCTTCGACTTTTGGACTGACCTGCGGCCGCCAATGCGAATCGAAGGCATGGAGAGGGACCTCGAGGACCGCAGAGCAAACTACGGGGATCTCTGCATTCCCAAACGAATACAGGGTCTCTATTGTTCGATTCAGTATGATTGGCTTAAAGATGTCGTCCCTGTTCATGTTCTGAAGCTCGTCCTGTGGTTCGACTAGAGGGTTTTAGGCCAGAGCCATGTAATCTTGCTGACTAAATTCATAAATTCATAATGTCATAACCCGCGTTCTCACCAGAGTGGTTGTACTGGCCATGGCCGGTGTAGATAGCAGCCAACGACAACGACAACGACAACACCACCACCAACAGCATCAACACCAACACCAACACCAACACCCACACCCACAACCACAGCCACAACCACAACCACAACCACAACCACCACCACAACCACCACCACGACCACGACCACGACAACGACCACGACCACGACCACGACCAACAACAACGACCAACAACAACAACAATGACCACAACCACAACCACAACCACCACCACAACCACAACCACAACCACAACCACAACCACAACCAACAACAACAACAACAACAACAACAACAACAACAACAACAACAACCAGCAACAACAACAACAACCATCACAACAGCAACAGCAGCAACAGCGACAACAGCGACAGCAGCGACAACAGCGGCAACAGCAACAACAGCAACAGCAGCAACGGCAGCACCAGCAACAGCAGCAACAGCAGCACTAGCAGCACTAGCAGCAACAGCAACGACAACGGCAACAGCAACAGTAACAACAACAGCAGCAACAACAACAACAGTCATGTTTCTGGACACGAGAATTTCAAAATTGCTTGTCGGACGACGCGCAATTTTGATCGACGGAGGTGTCTGCCAAGTTGATATGCGGAACTTACCTGAGTTCTTGTTAAGGAACTTGTTTGAACTTAAAGTTGCCATAAGAAGAGTCTATGGTAAGTTAGTGCGGTTAGCAACAGCAACAACAACAACAGCCTTACAACGGCTAAGTCGCTAAGCACCCAGCATGCAACCATTTCTTGAGGACAACGGCGGCCATGCTGACGGCCTCCTCTATCGAGTCTTCTACACATGCCCGCTCGACTATGTCACAGAAAGGACGCTGCTGCGGTTTCACGTGGGATCCTTCGTGAGCTACCCCTTACTCGCAGCTCTCAGTGTAGACTGCCGGTTTTAACGTGGAAGTCCAAAGCCTGACAGTCTTGAGCCAAGTGGGGTTAAAGGGAAAAGGTAGAGACTTGGGCTTGGAATCTTTGTTTCTGCGAGATTCGCAAAGGAACAGGCATTATGGGTCTACTCCTGTCAAACTCGCGTCCCAGTCTTAGGCTGCAAAACATGAGAATCCCACACTAAGACGCCGAAGACCTCAGCCCGACTGGGCCCTAGGGTTTAGGGTTTAGGCCTACAGCCCTGAACTTGACCGGTGGTCTTGAGGGCCTTCTCTCGGAGGAAGTGGGGACGCCGCTCCTCTGAGGGGACTTTTGACAACGTAGCTTGCGGCACCGCTGAGGTTCGCATTCCCAAGGACATGGGCTTTTGGGGTTCACCGGCTCACTTCGGGCACCTACATACTCGGAGCACCTGAATTGAGCGTCGGGTTCGGTGTTCTTCATGCTCTCTAAGTACAAGATGCAGTCGTGGGTTTGATGTGCGGAGTTCTGGGTTCTGAGGCGTTTTAAGACAGACCCCCATTGAGCTTGGGCGCAACAACCCTTCCAGCTTGGTGATCATTGTCGAACGTTGTGGATATATCTTTGATGCGACGAACCAAGGGTCAGCCAACGACAATTGTTGCAGGCATGGATGGTATGCGACGTGCTGCTGTGCTAGGTTATGCTATGTCAGGTTATGTCTTGTCTTGTCTGTCATATTATGTTAAGTTTTACTATGTTATGCGTTGTTATGTTATGTTATGTTAGATTGTGCTATGTTGTGTTATGTTATGCTATGTTTTGTTATGTAGTGTTGCATTATGTATACCCTTCATTCAGTTTTTCAGGGCTCAGGCATTGGGCTTTAGAGATCAGCGTTTGGCTTTTGACTGGTGTATAATGATCAGAAGAATTACAAGCAGTATTGCTTAGGGCTGCTTATCTTAATCCTACTACAGCATACTCAAATCCGAACTTAACCGTTGAGGCCCCTAAATCAGCAAGCAGCCGCAGGATTTCCCATCGGGCGCCAAGGGCATCTGCGTGCTCAGCTGGGGTGCACCGACCCTGAAGTCGAAGAAGTCCCTGCCCCTAGAGCCGCAGGCAGTGGAGAACTCACCTCTTGGGGCTTTGGGGTTTTGGGGTCTGAGGGTTTAGGGTTACCGAAATGACTTCAGTTGGAGTCTTTGACCCTCAACCCAGTATACCCCATTCTCAGGCTAAAGCTGCTTGTCAAAGGAGTCTCCAAGAAAAGCTACGTCCTAAGCTGTTTCGGGCCGAGGCGCCCCCGGGACGCGGTCACCGTGGACCCACGGAGTTGGAGTCCCATCGCCGCCGAGCTTCAGAGCAGGCGGACGGCTTCAGAGTAAGTTTTCCTGTACAGTAAGGCTTCCTTTCAGGGTTCTTTTTTTTTTTTTGTTTTGGTGTTTCGGGTTTCAGGGAACGTTGAGGGGCAATGCTAGGGGTTATGTGGCTTCGAGTGTTGAGAGAATGGTTCGAGCATGAGAGTATAGGATCTGAACGGAGCCAGGCTCGACTGGCTTGTGGGTGAGGGATTTTGGCTTCAGATACGGTGTTGGACGCGCTTTGTTGGTTTCTCCGGGGGAGGGGGATGGTTTTCCGACAGAACAGCTTTTGAAGGTTTTGGGTTTGGCTTTTGAGTTTTGGGGGCTTGCCGAAGGACAGCAGGCTACACATGAGAAGCACGACCGCGAGCCTGATACCCTAAAGCCCAAAACCGGAAACCCCAAACCCTGGGCTTTGGTCTTGCTAGGTAGGAGGGGGAAAAGCCTGGACATTGCTACCAACCATTGTAGACCCTGGAACCCTTTTACAACGCCTTTTGAATTCTTAGTCTTTCAACTACCTTTCAAAAAAGCCGTCTTCGAAAACTTATCAAGCTGCATAAAAGCCCCCTTCCAACACCGTGGAAAATCCTGAAAAACCGTTAAAACCCCGTATACAGCCGCATAAACTCCTTTTAGAAACACTTCAGGGTTTAAGGTTGAAAAGGGTTTTTATGGCTGGGACGAGTCAGCTGTCCTGGCGTGACGTTGCAAGCCAGTTGTCAAAAAGGGCTTTAGCTGCAGGTCTTCGGACCGCCGCTTCGACCAACTGCACCAGGCGCTGCAGCGTGCGAACACGCCGCTGGGTGCGCAAGATCTTTGTGGGCTTGAGCCCCCAAAAATATTGGGTAAATGGGCCTAGCTACCCTAAACCTTAAACCCTAGAGCCTCAAAACTGTTGAAGAATCCCAAGAGCCCCCCAAAACTGGGATCAGAGAGCCAAGCCAGAAGCCTACTGAGGAAGCTGGCAGCGGCCCCGAAGAAGACGAGGTCTGCTTGAGGGTTTCTGAGTTTACTTTCCTGTTTAGGTCTTGAGATTTTGAGGTTTCGCACACTCAAAACCAAAGTTGGCGTTTCTGCTGCATCAGATCTAGGGTTCAGGGTCGTGGGGTCAGAGGCTGGGGTTTACGAACTTGGAGTCAGGGGTTCAGGGTCAGATAGCGCGGGCTGTAGGACGCAGAATATGAGGTCCAAGGGCAAAGAAAGGGGCGGCATCCGATCATCCTCCGGCTGTAATTTGGGATTTGGGATTTGGGGTTCTATATTCTATAGTGTGTCGGATCTAGGGTTCAGGCGTCCCTTAAGTGCGGCTGCAGCAAAGAGCCCCAACAACAACAGCTCTTGCCCTAAACCCCTGACCGCCTGACCGTGAGAGAACTCCGAACCTCAACTGGGGCAAGCGAAACTATCTTTGGATGCCTTCGGCCTCTCATCGACGAGCCGTAGAGCCTCGACTTAGCTCGAATTTTGGCGACCCCCCTCAGTCCTACCTAGCCCCTACCCTCTCGTGAGCTGCCCCGGCATGCCTCAACCCCAGACCCCCATACTATGATGCTGGCCGATCGCCCAGCGGGAACCCGCTTTCCGGACCTATACGTTCGAAACCGAAGCCCTACCTTCTTGGAGGTCCCTAGATTTTCGGGGGGCTGCCTTCCATTGAACACTAAAAGAGCACTAGGCCCTGGACCTACAGCCTATCTGGTCGGGCGCAGGCAGTGGCAGAAAGCCTTGCTCGGCCCTTCTGCAACGTTGGCAGATTTCATGAAGGTGTGCTGGCTCTGATAATCTTCAAGGGCCTACAGTTGAGGGCTTACGGCTTAGGGTTAAGGTTTTGGATAGGATTCATTGGGCTTCCCAGGGGGGCTTCGGTTTGGACGCTTGACTTGAGCGTCCAGATTTTGAAATGGAGCTTCTAGTGCTCGGGGCTGTAGTTTTGCTCGGCAGGGGGGGGGGGGGAAGAAGGGTTCGCATTTCTTTTGGGTTTTTGCATTGGTTTTGGAGCTCAGCTGAACGAAGCCTGGCCTATTTGTTCAAGGCTGAAGGGCTCGGGGCTTCAAGAGGAATGACCGGGAGCTTATAATACGGGTTAGTTGGGGTTTGGAGGCGGCATGGAAGCCCTTAAATTAATGAAAGTCGGGGATGGCGGGCAGAGGGCGGCTAACCCTGCCTCATGCCTCACGATGAAAATCCGAAGTCCCCCGACTAGGGAAACAACATCCTGGCTGCTAGGAACGAGGCTCGCAACCAAGCGAGAAGAGAAGCCGCCGCCCGAAGCCCCAACCCCTAAATGCTACACCCCAAACCAAAAGGCCTAAACCGCGGTGCGACATTGTCAGCTGGGCGGGTGGGAAAAAGCCTCAAACCCTAAGCCACAAACCCAAACCCTAGCCAGGCGGGAGGTAAAAAAACCCGAACCCTAGATGCCACACCTAAAAACTGCCGAACGCCCCCAAGCCGCTGAGACCTCCTAAACCCTAAACCCTGAAACCCTGAACCCTAAACCCCGAAACCCTAACCCCTAAACTGTCCGAGTGTGAGCGCCGAAACCGGAGAGCCGAAAGGCCGAACAAGCACAGATGGAGGAGGACCCGGCTCCTCCTCCGCGGATGCGAGACCTCAGGCCGGTATTCTACGATCCTGCGGTTTTTTCAATCAGACAGAGATATGATTACCAATGTAATGACAGTATATTTTATGGCTAAGATTGCCGCTGTGGTTGTTAACTATGATTATTCGTTATGAGCGATAAACAGACGAGTTTTTGTGCTTGGGGCAGTTGCTGCTCCTTTTCCCTCCCATGGAAGCACGGCTCGTGATGCAGCAGATGGCACACGCGCACGCACACACGCAAACCCACAAACTATGCCTTGCCTTAGCATTGCAGATGTTCAAGCTGATCGGGTTCGCCATGTAGGTTCAGTCGTTCTAAGTCCCGCACCGCAGATTCCTGTATGAATGCATCGCGAAACCGCTGCGTTTTGTGTCACGCGGCCGACCGGTGACTGAGCCCGTGTGAGAAGGAGAGAGGGCAGAGTTTTGAAAGGTTGGGATCGGGGCTTAGGGTGCGTTCAGGATATAGAGAAGAGTTTGAAGTTCCAGACCTCTGCGATTCTGTTTTGAGTCGGCAGCTGAAGGTTTGTAGTGTAAAGGGAGCCGGATCGCAGTTTGTCAAGATCGGGAATGGTGGTGTTTCTTGCTACTACGGCCTTTGTTACGCCCACAACAAGTGATTGACGTGTGTTTTTTTCTATTCGTCGCGGTAAGCCCTAAACCCTAAGCACAAGATCCCTAAACCCCTGAACCCTTGGAAATCCAAGCTGCTTCCAGGATTCGGACGGCCGCTCGCTTGCACCTGAGACCCGCAGACCAAAGCCAGGCTCTGGAAGCCCGGTCGAAGCCCCATAATTAATCCCTAAGAAGCCCTACTGCCCTTAGGGGTCTCAGATCCGGAGCCATATCATGTGGGGCCCTTCATCTAGGGGCCCGAATACTTAGTAGCGGTATGGTTCCCTAGTACGTGAGTTGGATGTGGTTTGCGTTTTAGCCTACGTTTTCGGGATTCTGTGTAGTTTCCTTTCCAGTCTATTTCTGGACCCCGTCCTCAAAGCTTTGATGCAACCTACTGATGCAACCTCTTGCTTGGGCCGGTCTTTCAGTCTCGAGGCATGTGCCGGCTTCATCGACATCGAGGGCTGAAAGTGCGGGAGAGGCCGCAAGTTTTCCGTGTGCCTATGTCTTGCGGGACTGCCAGGCTCCCAGATGCTTTTTGGGACCCCGATTATCAGACCACGTTTACTCCCTCATGAGCAAAGTTGAGAATTTCAAGAGCCCAGCAAGCCAAGCTCAACGTTACACTCCAGACCCCTAGGCAGCCAAATCCACGATCCTGAACCATCGATTGCGAGTGAGGGGTCCTAGCCTTTCAGGCTTTCGTGTTTACGGCTTTAAACATTGAGGGTGTGCGGATTAAGGCTACAGGCACTACGCCTCGTTTGCAATGCCCCCAACAGCGCAAGCTCTACTTGGGTATGATCATTTTTCACGCAGACCTTGAGCGCCTGCAGCTTCAACGATGGTCATGCAGTCACCTCAGAGCTCTCCTGTGCCCTTCCTGTATGATAAGCTCAGAATCAGGAGGTGTTTATTTCCGAAGTTCGTGTAAAGCATACGGACAATTGCATTTCCAAATCCTACATTTGGGTAATATAGGGGCACGAGTGATTACCAATATTGTTGTTTTCTTAGTGAAGAAAATACATCATGAACCCCGAAACCTTTAACTAGGCCGAACGCATCGTGGTTTGTTTGTCTGGGCCTGGCTTTGATGAGGCAAGGGTGATCTTTTCTCCGTAGCCTTTCTTGAGACGGACCTGCTTCCAAACGACAGCCGCAAGCCACGCCACGGCAGCTCCTCTGTCGTGCTCGCAGGACCAAGTGACCCGTGACGGTGGGCCGCTGTTCTTCATCATTGTCCAAAGGCACTATAGTCTGTATGCTGTGCAGTGAAGCCAAACCCCCCTTCGGGAGTTCATGTCTATCCTGAAGATTCGTGTGATTTTGAATGCAGCTCGGAGCGACATACGTCGGCACAAGGATCCGGCAACTCGAGCCTCGGGCAGAGGTGTAAGGCTCGGTGTGTCGGGAACCCAAGAAGCCCTGTCTTTCCGGTGTTAGCTAGGTAGGGCTTTGGGACATTTTATATTTTCCCTTATTGGGCTTAAGAGATCTTATTTACTATTATGTTTCAAAAGCTTTAAAGGCCCCACCTAGTTAGGGTTTCGGGTCGCACACCTGAAGCGCTTTAGGGCTACTGGAGTTTGGGTCTGGACCCGAGGGCTTGGGTTTTTCATGTTTCAATGCTAGACTGTCGCCCACATACAACAAAAGCCTTAGCTCTTCCAGGTAATTCGAGATGTACCGTTTGGGTTTACGTGTGGTACCCGCATGCCGTCTTTGTTTGGTGGTCTCCCTCAAAAAAACTAAGCAGTAGGAAACGGGTCCCCTAGTTGTTGTGCGTGAGGCAGATGTTTTGTCCGGGCATGTTTGCCATCAGAGTTTTGAGAACTTATATCCAGGACTTCCTAAGTCCTTAGCCTAAAGCCTTATAGTTACTGACGAAAGATCCTGATCTTGAAGCCCAGCCGCTAGATCCTAAGCTTAAATCTAGAGTGCTACAAGCAAGTGTGAGAGCATGAATGTAAGCCCTAAATTCTATTTAGATCTTGAGCCTAAAACACTACAGTCATGAGCCCTACATGACCCCTCGAGGCCTTGAAACTTGAATGGTACACCTTATACACCCTGGACAAGGGTTTAGGGTTTAGGGGTTAGGGTTTAGGGTTTAGGGGTTTAGGGTTTAGGGCTCAACCGAGCCTTTGCATGCACTTCTTCTCGGCTGGGTTGGCTTTGTCCAAGGCAAAGCCCCCCAGGATCGGATCGGAGGTTGTCTGACCCAAGATGGGTACGTGGTTTCTTCACGGAAAGAGTTGTCCTCCATGGGACCCCAATGGTAGATTCGTACGATTAACACGAAGCTGACGGATCTTGTGTTTCCTCCGCTACTTGGAGTCTTGGTCCTGTTCTTCATGTTCTCTCAGGAGATATTCGTCCTCAAAGCCCACAGTCAGGACAGCCTCTGGCAATTCGCGCGGGCACGTGACGTCCTGCATGTTTCACCCGTCAACTCCCACACTTGCGCTTGCGCTGGTGGGTAGGGCAGATTCCGGTTAAGACTCTGAGATGTGGTTGTACATAGAAACTGAAGTTTGTTTTTTTACGGCCTCGGGGCTGACGTAGTAGCTATGCTTGGCTTGGTGGCACATGGCAATTTATGGCAGTTGGCCATCAGCCACCAGGAACGGAGCCCGTCCTTGAATCTCAACGTGTGTGCAGCCCCTCAGCCCCAAAACCCAAGTGTCGAGCTGGACTCCCTAAGACCTGCAAACGTCAAGAGGCCTAGGCAAGCACAACGACATGCAACGACCACCCTGAACAATAGAGATTTCCGTGTGGCAAGAGACCGGAATCTGGCCAGAAGCTCATTCTCGAAACTCCTCGTGCTCGATCAGAGAGGTCGCAGACGCCTGAAGTCAAGCTGTTGTGAACTTCTGGGCGAATTGGCGGCAGAGGTGCCATGGTAAAACAAGCGCCCGTTGCCCGGCACTGCACTGAAAGTGTAATTTACATTCTGCCTGGCCCCCGGCGAATAGATGAACTGTCATCTGAGGCATGTGCATGCCGAAATCCGGCCCAGCGGATAGCTTTCGAAGTCAATCTGCCACACTTCGAGTTCATCTCTGAAACGCTGCGCGGTTGGAGGGCCAATATCAGTCGGCGAAAGAACAGGAATTTTGGGCGGTACGATAGAATGACTGGGTTCGGATCAGTCCGGATGGAGCTGCTAATCGGCTCAAGTGGGAAGCCTCCGGGAGCTTGCCCAGACTTTGGAGGACCCTATGGTGTTTGCACTTCTCTTGTCATGCTTTCTGCTGATGAATGTTGAACCTACTTTCAGGAGGCCCGCCAAGCAGCCCCAGGATTTAGAATTGAAGGTTAGAGACCTGCAAGCATGCCGAGAATAACGAGGACAAGACGGGTTGCTTCACCCAACTTGTGTAGACGGGTGTCAATTGTCACACTTGCCGCCTGTACGACATCACAAGACACAAGATTCGCTGTGAATCCATTGCGGTACTTCAGTACTCCAGCGCTTGCCGACGGACCTTGTTGGAAGCCCGCATCCCAGGAGAAGAGCGATGAGACAGACATCGCGGAGGCTGGTGTGGGCTTGGTGTTTCTTCGGAGAGCTGGGCTTCCGTGTGGGATATCAGCTTCTCGGGTTCGAACGGTGGAAGCTGTATGCGGAAACTCCAAAACCTCTGCACGCTCACAGCCATCCCTTAGGTTTGGGTAGGGGGAACTATTTTGTGTTTTCGTATTTACTATGAATGGCTTTAATCCATCAGCAGTATGGCCTGCAATTGTGGATATTTGCGGCTCAATAAGGTGAATTTCGGGGAGCTCCCAGCATCTTTTCACGGGCGAGGAGGGAACGAGCACTTCATAGCCTCGAAATCCAAAACCTCACTATGAGAGGCTTCAGCAGGCTTTAAAAGATTGGAGATGGATCAGGCAGGTGGGAGGATTCGAGAACTTCGAGGCTTAGTGGGGTGAGTGTCGGTGACACTGATGTCTTCGTGCTGCTGACCCCATAGTCATTGCGGCCTTAAAGGTTTCAAGGGCAGCAACAACGAAGAAGCAGATTCCTCTGACCTTTAAGCTTACTTGCTTCTGGAAGAGGAAGCGGCTCGCCTCGCAGTCTCTGCCCCAGGGGTACCCAGGTCAGGATTCCTGCTTTTATCATCATCTTGATCTGTGTCGGCATCCCCTTGTTGTCTTCAGGCTTGGTGTTTGGAGTTGGGCTCGTCGCGGCGAGTAGGATGGCAGGGTAAGTAAGAATCTTGCAGCCCCAAGCCCCAATTCCCCAAAGCCCTATCAAGTCGCCGTTAAAGCCCTACAGAGTCCCGCGAGGAATGTTACAGATCACATATAAAGATCTTCTTCGGGAAGCTGCAACACCAACTGTAGGCCCTGAAATTCCCAAGGCCCTCAAGGCCCTCAATGAGCTCTGTATTCGGAAACTCCAAACCAACCCTGAACCTTAAGCCCTAAACCCAATTCCAATAGTTTTGGCCCAAGGGACTTAATGTGGAAGGTTTTAAGTAAGGCTACAGTTAGGACAGCCCCACTTAGGGGACTTATAACCCCAATTAAACCCAGAACCCCAAACCCTAAACCCTTAATAACCGACGAGTCATCAAGCTACGCTGATCTCGGGAACAAATTGGCTATGAAATCTTAGCTGTAGTCCACTGTTCAACCAAGTACCCTGCAATGCGGGCTTCGTCCTTGCTAAGTAGGAGGGAAAAAATAACCGTACTTGCTAAGTCCACTGAGCCCCTAAGTAGCCGGCAGGTCCCATACTCCACTGATGTGACGGGCACCGACATGTTGATGGCACCGGGCTCGGTGTCTCAAGGCTTGAAAGCAGTTTTGAGGGTGTTTATGTGATCTATATTAAAGAGTTTTTGGTGAATGTGGCTTTCTCTAGAAATCTTATGAGGCTTCGAGTACGAATATAGGGCTTCGTAGAGGTGTAATCCGGGGTATAAGGGTTTAGAGGGTTCCATCTAGAGTCTTTTTGGCAGGTTGTGTTTTTTGCTGGCGGCTTCTTCTGCTTTACTAGTCAATCTAGTCATTAGGGTTTTTCTGCATGCTGATTTGTGTTTCCATCATGTTTTTGTGGCCATTCAGAACAGTACAAGTGCACTATTAAGCCGTACCTGCTGGTGCTGCAGCCGCGGTTGTGGCTGTGGTTGTGGGTGTTGTTGTTGTGGTGGAGAGTCGAACCGCCCGTTGCCCTCCGCAGGTTGCCGCGGGCATGCTTCTTTCTGAACCCGAGTCCGGACACGCCAACGCGAGATGTTTGGAAAAACTCGGGCAATCCAGGACAGCTGTTAGAATATCATGAGTTTTGCAAAGCTTCGACGACGACATGTTGTCAAAGTAGGCATACGAGTAGTTGGCCATCTGAGCGCACAGCTGCATTTGTAAGACCCGTCCTTTGCCAAAAAGCAGTTATAGAGAATCGTTGATGTGGCGGATGGGCAAGTCCAATCCGTACGTTCCAGGCCTAGATTTTCGAGGGTTGATTTTCTGTTAAAGATAAGTTCTCACAGTGAGATGCTTGTCTTGGTAAGTCCGCCGCTGACAAACTGGCCTTCATCCGCTCAATTCCAAGCAGCGATCCGAGTGGACCAAATGACCAGAAATTTCATTAACGGCGACGATACAAAAACTCGCCCGAATATTTTCGCCTTGGTATAGTATGGTTTCGTCGCAATACGTGCGCCAGCGAGTTCCAACCCAAGCTAAGCTAGACCATGTTCTTCTTTGCCGTCCTACAGGGTTACACCTATTCGACCTATTTATCCCGGTGCCCGGTTTTCTGCCTCCCTGGTCATTTTCCACCGCCTGCCCTCTTCACACTACTGAGATACGGAAGGAATTGGGCACCGGGCAACTGAATTTGTGAGGGGGGTTGAGACTACTTGGAATGTAGTGCCAGAGCCACGAAAGTTTCAACTTGGCATCGCGAGACGCGTCTTAGGCGACAACTCCCCAGTCGCAGCCGTGGGTGGTTGGCGATGAATCCTTTGGATAAACGTGGGCTGACTAAATATGAACTTCCTTCATAAAGCGGTGTCGTTAAGATATTGAAAGACTCGACATCGCATTGTGTCACAGATGCGGCGAACAACTTTTGATAAGGACATATAAGGAGCGAGATGACCCTGCGAGGAAGAATGGGGTTAGAGCATGTCGTTACCCAGGGTATCTGGAATACACGAAATGTCCGAACAGCCAATCTGCTCCAATTTGTGTTATTTCCACCACCGAACCCTTCAACACATGCAGGAGCTGCTGCGCGCCGCAAAGCCAGTGTAATCAAATATAAGAGCTCACATGTGCATTTGTTTGGAAGCGTTCAAGCTTCAAGGTTTTGGGATGCACCTGAGACACATGCCGTCACCTCGCGTCTCTGGCAGAAGGGACGTCACTTCTGAACCCTCCTAAGAAGGGGTTAGTTGAAGGCAGGTTGGGGGGTTATTCTCTATTATGGGTCTCCGAAGCTACCCTTCCTAGGCTTCCCCTCAAGTGTGTGATGATTGAGACGTATATCAAATCGTGTAAACACATGGCTAAAAACAGCAGATAGGTTTGTGGGCTCTAGCCAGCACCCGCGGCAGAAGGACACGAACTAGAGCAGCTATGCTGGAGGCAATCCTAGTTCAGAGCAACCCTTCGCGGTGGTAAACCTCGCAATGCCGACGTTTGGAGTTCCTGGCTATGCGTTGCTCCTCCTGGCCGCGGCAAACGGCCAGTCGCCGCCCTGCTGCGTTGGTGAAAATCCTAGGCGGATCTTCGGATCAGGGAGGGTCCAGAACTTAAGATTTCGGTTCTGTTGGGAACGGTGCATGGTACAAAGGTTTTGGCTTCGAAGAAGGCAGTCTTGATACCCTGGCTTCGGGATCAATGCGTGGGACCCTGGGTTTCAGGTGAAGAAGTCCGGGTTTCCATGGGTATTCCCGGAAGGTCGTGATGACAGTTTCAGCGAGAAGACGGTTTTTGTGAGATTACTCTGCAGTCTCTGTGCCTGATATCGATTTCCAGGGAAACCCCCCTAACATAAGATCTGGCCCGGGACCTTTTCGCCTGATAGCAGCAGATCCCCGGTGTCGCAGAAGTAAGAGATATCTCTTGAATCATTTGATTTGAAGCGTATGCCTCAAACAAGTAACACAACACAAAGTTTGGAGCCGCAGTGTCTGAGTCAGAGCCAGTGCTCAGGAACGACTCCAATGGCAGCGACTTCGAAAACGCGGAGTTCAACTACACGAACCGATCGGCACCTGGGCAGATGAACGGTTACGCTCCTTGTGCTAGCTAGCATGGCGTTCCACTGAAGCTTGAGCGGTGCACAGAGGAGTCAGCCACCTGGGAAAAGAGATCACAACCGCACATGGGCGATTCTGGGGTTTAGTGTGTTACATGGTGTTGGCAGGAATTTTGATATAGCCTGATCGCAGCATGTATCGAAATCTGTCGTAAAATCTGTCCTGCAGCAATACCTTGCAACCGCAACCATAGTGGTAGCAACCCCGAACTTCACCCTAGACCCCGTACCCTGAACAGGAAACAGTTATCTAAAGGAAGTGAGTTGCGAGAGTCCAAACTTTGAAGCAAAGAAGTCAGAGCCATCAAGGCCGTGGAGCTTACCTCCTGTCCACCGCGGTCCACAGAGAGTGACGAGTCTCTGGCAGCTACTGGGTCCCCGGGCTTTTCTTCGATTGGGCGCCTAATGAGTTTTGGATTTGGGCGTTTGATGGTTGAAGTTGGAGCCTACCGCTCGTTTGTTGGTACTTTTCTCTTGTGTGCGCACGTGCACGTGTGTATATGTGTACATGTGTACACGTGTACACATACGTGTGTACACGTGTGTGTGTGTATGTGTGTGTGTGTATGTGTGTGTGTGTGTTCGCGGGTGGGTGCGTGCGTGCGTGGGTGTGTGTGCGTGCGTGTGTGTGTGTGTTTTTGTGCTTTCGCATATTTGTAACCTCGCTCTCTCTCGACATGTCACTGGTTCTACATTTGCTTCTATACTTCCTTTGTTGTTACTGTTTTGCATTTCGGAGGATCTAGCTGAAATCGATTGGGAACCTGCACAGATGGACATGCCACTACATGAAGCAAAGACATATACACTCTTATTGGATGTATGTTCAACTCCAAGCGGAAGAAGAAGTGGAATCGTGGAGTAGATCCCAGGGAACCCGGCCACTAACCCTAAACCCATGGACGCCGAACCTTATGAAGCCGTGCCTGCATTGAGCGAGTGTGCGAGTCGAAACACATGGCTGTGTTCGAGTTACGTGTAAACCCACAAACCAGCTTCAATGAGCAACGTCAGACCCTTATATCCGTGCCTGAGCGTGCGAGTGTGCTAGTCGATATCCATAATCATACCTGCTAAGCCTTCGTGCCGTTAATTAGTGGTTGATTTGAGAAAGATGTAGGAATCCCCAGCACCGATCGGATTTTACTGACCGCCAACGGCTAAAACGGGAACCGAATTGTTCGA
>BGNK01002401.1:1384-21769 GCA_003297005.1 Symbiodinium sp. clade A Y106
AACAAATAAAGACAAAGTTTGCCAAATACGAACATAAATAAGGTTTTGGGCCCTTTACATATAAGCCCTGTTGATCTAATCCCTGTTGTTCTGGTTCGGCGCAAACGGTTAAGGATTTACTGTGCAGGGCTTTGGATTTACTGTGCAGGGTTGTCGCTTCAAGATCTTTGGGTTCAGGATCAGCGTACTTAAGGTTATAATTGGGGATATAAGTCCCCTAAGTGGGGTTATCCTAATTATAACCTACTTATAACCTTACTTACCAAGTCTCATGAGCCTTTAAGTACCACGCAGGGTTATCGCTTCAAGATCTTTGGGTGCAGACCCTAAACCCGAAACCCTAAACCCGAAACCCCCAAAGCGTAGGATTTAGGTTCAAGATCAGCGTAGGATTTAGGTTCACTAAACCCTAAACCTTAAACCCTAAACCCTGAACCCTAAACCCTCAACCCTAAACCCTAAACCGTAAAATTTAGATTGAGGCTTTGATCTGGCGTATGTACTGTACCGTGCGGGGCTCCCTGGTCGGGATGAGGGGAATTCCGAAAATCAGGGTTACCTTAAGGTGCCGTTGATGGTGTACTATAAGGGTTCCTTTAAAGGGCTTTCATAAGGGTTTAGAGGTGCCGAAAATTAGGGGTAGCTTATTCTGGGGTCCTTATCATAAGGATCCTACTATTTAGGAAATTCAGGGTACGATATTAGGGTTCCCTATCTTCGGAAACGCACATTTCGGCCTTTGGGAGGTGGAAAATAGGTCTCGAAGGGTTGGTTTATAGGGCTAGGGCCGGCTAACATCGGGACCTTAATAATTACCTGCACTAGTTTGGGGGTCCCTCATTATAATTTATAGTATAATGGGCCCAAATCTTATTCCAATTATTAAGGCCCCTGTATTAGGGCTTGAAGGTTCCTCTCTACGGTTTTATCCTAAACCCTAAACCCTAAATTAGATCCCTTGCAGTTTCAACCGCTAGAGTTTAGGTGCAGCCTTCATCTTAATGGAGCTTATAGCAGGGGTCCCCTCCAGAGGGGACCGTTATCAACCCTGTGATAACAAGGAACCCCAAAAATCTTGGTTTTCCACGATCCCCGAAAGGGCACTCACCGAAATCGGGAGCATCAGCGGCAGACGCCCTAAACCCTAAACAGGGTTCAGGAGGTGCTTCAGTGTCACAATGCCGACAAGCTTGGTTGGATGCCAGTGTCAACGATGTCCGCAAGATGTTCGTCTACGATATCTAGAACAGGATGAGAACTCTTGGCGAAGACCTCGTTGTGTATCCGTTCAGGCGCACGACCAGAGTCACTTCAGAACCTGGCTTCATGCCATCTTTGAAGACCTCAGTGTCAAAGGAGACAAGATCCTTGGCCTGCGTTTAGACGCATGTCTGGACCCCACTATACCCCGAAACCCGGAAATCTCTAGACCCACTCGAGTTTCTGAGAGGAGGAGGAGCCTGGCACTTTAAGGTTTATAGGAGTTTTAGGGGCATTTCGAGATCATTCGGTTTTAGGGCTGGGAACAGCTTGAGCAGCCTGAAGCAGTGCTTGCATATGGTCTTAAAACCCTCCCCTTCTATATGACCTAAGTTTCCCCGAGAACCTTCATTCCGTAAACCCTAATTAGCCGCCAGAGCCTAAACCCAAACTATAGCCTAGCAGACCCCTGCAAAGGGTGCACTGCACGGGTATCTTCAGACTCCGCGGAATGCTGCACCCGCGTCTTTGGATTTACAGTTTAATGTCTAGAAAAACGTTGTCCACTTTCCCGCAGGTTTTACTGTTGCATTCAAACTCGTTTGCAGTTCGTTTTAAGTCTAAACAGGCTTACAAGTTGACAAGTTACGAGTTCAGGCGTGTATTCAGAAGTAGCTAGCTGTAAAAAGGTACCCGGGATAGTAATTCACGTGAACTTCAAAGGGTTTCAACTACGTAAGGTATATGGCATACAATGTCTTGGCCTGGCAACCCCGCGATACATCCGACTGGAGGGTGCTAAGGGGGTCGTGGTCGTAACGGTTGTAGCTGCCACTAGCAGTAGCACCCAGAACAACACCAACAACCTGCCAGGTTGCAAGACTGTTTATAAGCATCTTACCCTAAGGGTCCATGTACCCAAATAGTATATACATTGGCCTTAAAGTAGTCCCTATATAGGTACATTGGGGCCAAAGTATATACTAGTTGGGTACATGGACCCTTAGGGTTAGGCAGTCTATGAGCAACCCAGGAACCCCATACCCTCAGGCCCTGAAACCGCGCCAGCTCTCGACCCTTGTTACAGTAGAAGCCAGAAAGTTGGAACATGGCTTTCGGAGGATTAGTGCTAGGATCCCTTATACTTTACCTTAAGGGCATGAGGATAATGATGTTCCAACTTTCTGGCTTCTACTATAACCTGAAGCCTTAAAAACCTACGTAAACCCCTGAACCCCTAAACCTTGTCCCCTCCAAACCCCTGGACCCTAAACCCAAACCTCAAACTAAAAGCAAACAAAATCCCGAACCCCAAACGCCCAATCCATAGAGCCCCAAAATCCTAAGCCCTAAGTGCAGCAGCCAGATCATCATCGGGCCCACTTCGCTGGCGTTCGGTGGCCTGTCGCCGGCGACCCAATTTTGGGGTTTCAGTAATTTATTGTTTAGGCTTTAAATTAGACATCTTAGACTTTAGAGTTTAGAGGGTCCGGATTTGGATTGTTGGGCTTCAGGGAGGATTAAGCTTCTATGGCCGGGGGCGTAGTTCTTAGGCTTTATAGGCTATAGGGTATAGGTTCTTGGGTTTAATAAGCGGTACAGGGTTTAGGTCAGTTTGGGTTCAAAAAAATAGCAGGTTTCAATATAGACCCTGCACACTAGGATCCTTCCCCCACACAAAGGAGCGCCTGGTTAAAAGAATGACCTCTACTTGGCGTTCTTCTGGTTGGCTCTTAGGACTTTAACTTTTTGGGTTTCTATATGAAGTATAATGAGGACGAAAGTTTAACTTTTAGGAGGGCTTCAGAAGTCGGCCGAGTCTAGATTTTGGTCGTTGGAAGTCTCAGGCTCAAAGTTTGGGAATGTCCGGAGGGTTTAGGGTTTAGGGTTTAGGGAATGAGTCAAGTTTGAGGTTCCTAGAGAGCTCAATACTCCTTGAATTCTAATGGAGCTCATATTACTGATTTACGCTATATTCCTTCAGGGGGATTGATTCTGGATTAGGGATATAATAATCTGCTCCTTTAGACTTTTGGTGGGCTGCATTTTGTATTTCTACAGCAGGGTCCCGTATGAAATGTGACCCTACCAGAGTAGGCCATGGTAGAATTGTGGCTAAAGTGGCTAAAGATCATTCTAAGCGGCCAAGTCATGCCCTGTGTACCCTTTGAAATTTTTGATCTCCTGAAAAACTCTGAGCAAATCGAAGAAGGATTCCCGTAGCGTAAGGCACTACTAGAGTCTCTGCAGCCCGAAGGCCACCCTAAACGGTTTCGGGTATTAAGTTTAGGTCTGAAGTCCTGAACCCCGCTGATTTCGCTTCCATATGCGATGTGCGCAGGTTGAAGTCGGGGTGGGGGGCTTGCCCATCTACCTTCGGTTTTGTGCCCGTAAGGATGTCATTTCGTTCGATTACTGCAGGGCAAACCAGCTTTTCCACGTGTCGCTGAAGTGGCGGATTGGCCGGGCCACCGCATCGTGTGCGTCACCCGGCAGAATGTGGAAGAAGTTTAGGCTGGGACTGTGTTAAAAGGAAGTGGCTGCTTGACTGCACTGTCGCGAGGAGTGGGTCATTAATAAAAATGGAGGAGGAGCCGCCTTGGAGAGGAGTAGAGCTTCCGCCACCCAAAGCAGCTGCTGGAGCTCCTCGCAGAGTTGCTGGCTCTGACCACCCGAGCGAGCCGGCTGGACCTCCTCGCCAGAAGGGTGAGTCCGATCTGCACGGGGCTGCTTGACGACTGACGTTTACTTATATTCGGTGGGGGTCGACCAACAACACCAAGCCAACCTGCAGTGGCACAGCATACAGGACCATGGCCACATGACGGTTCGGCTGCTGCAAAAGCCATGCTGGAAATTATGCCAAAGACAGTGGCTTGGTGAGAACCTGAGTACACCACGGCGCAGACTTTCTTGTCACCCTAATGCCCTAAACCTCGAAACCCTAACCCCTAAGCCCTAAACCCTAAACCCAAATCCCCTCAATCCTACACAGTACCGCCGGAGCTGCTTCTGCCGCCGGACCGGCATCGTGAACTCACGTAGCACCTTTTATCAGTCTACGGAGGGCCAGGGGACTTAATACTAGATATAGGTAATAAGTAGAGTTATAAGTACTCGAAGAGGGATCCTGATTGGGGCTCTGATACTTAATTATAAGTATAAGTCTATAAAATAACTACTTACTAAGTTCCCCCCCCTCGCCCTTCAAGTATCTTAACTGCCGGGCATGGGTTGCTCTGACGACTGGCAACATTGCTGGGCATCAGGTGTCATAGGAGGATGGAAGATGGCAAATGAACCAAGAGACCCTCATTCCCGAACTTCACCCGGAACTGGCCTAATTTCTAAACCGACTCCCCAACTTCATCCAAAAACAAACACCCGTGCCCTCAGGAAGAGGAACATGCTCAGAAGGTAGGGTGACACAAACGGGGACTCAACATCATATCAGGGAAAAGCCGCTGGAACATCACCTTTGTTGGTGTACGGCTTCACGGGTTGAGGGCTTTTGGGTTCTAGGACAGGTTAAGGACACTTACCATGGGGCACAATTTCAAGGGTCTGCGTCTATCATGAGCATCGTTTGAGGTTAAGATAGACCCTAAAGCTCTGAACCCCTTCCCCTACTCATTAAATCAAAGATCCTAGGTTCAAAATGCCAAAGGGTTTTGGGCTCTTGGGTTTGTGTTCTGGTCTAAGTTGACACCGTGAAACCCTTACAAACACTGAATGCTACAGGACCCCCTCCCACCTCCCTCAATCGGAAAGCAACAAACAGAAGCCCAGGCCCAGCACAATCGAACTTCCCTCCGCAGGCGGGCGGTGTCTATGATGGTTTCGGAAGGGCTTGTGAGGGTTGTTTGGGTTGGGGGTTGTATCAGAAATGCGTCGTGGGGAGTTCAGGCGCTTTGTCAAGAAACTTTGTATAAACCATAGTAGATGAACTACCGTGTTGCCCCTGTCACGCTAACTTACAACCAAAAGCCCTGACAAGAGCCCAGATTCAGACCGCCTTGCGTTTTCGAGCTTTGGGCTATGGAAGCCCCCAAAGACACGTTGCTCTGTGAACACTGACCCATGTTTTTCGCAGATGGCACTATCCCGAGCCCTCAATCTTAGCTCGATAAACCTTGTCCCGGGGTTCTCGACTCCTGTGGTGATGGGGCATGGAGGGTGGTGGGCTTAGGGTTTTGTTCGGGCATGAACCCTAAACATTAGAACCTGAAGCCCTTCCAAGAAAGAAGATAGCAGCAAATAGCGTTTACAATCAGATGTAATGTTAATGTTGTCTCAAACCCCAAGCCCTGAACCCTAGACGCGCTTTTCGGTCTCGGGCGTCCAAGATTGTTTCTCGTACGCTTGCGTTAGGATGTTTCGGGCTTGGGAGCTTTTTGATTCTATTGGCGCCGAAGGGCAAGACCTAAACCCTAAACCTTAAACCATTGACCAAAGCATCGGCGACTTGAGGCCTTGAGGGAGAGCATCCGGTTTAGGGGTTTAGGGTTTAGGGTTTAGGGTTTAGGGGTTTAGGGGTTTAGGGTTTAGGGTTTAGGGTTTCATTGCGTGCAAAAAGACTATGCAACCTGATGCCTTCCAGCTCTTTTAGTCGATTCGCTAATGGACTCATGGAGGATGACTACCCGTTGTACCGCTACCTCCTCAGAGGCGTTGAAGAGTTCTACATCTACCTTCGCCTTCGTCTCAGGGGCGGAGGTCCACAGAAAAAGGTCATCAAGCACAGCCTCAAAGACAGCACTCCGAAAGAATCACAGGCAGATGAGCGTACGTTTGCCCATGGGGGTTATGGGGCTTCGTACACTTCGGGGTCAGCTTCGTGGCTTCAGAGCTTTTAAGGGGTGAGGGCTGAATGGCTTAGTGCAATTTATAGGTTCGAGGTTTAGGATTTAGTTTTGCCTTAGCAATTAGGGTTTAAGACAGTCCAAAACGGGGCTTAAGCCGCTCAGCATTTCGGGGTTTGCGTTTCTTACATAATCTTGACCAGACCTTGGGCTCTGCCCCAAGGCCTGCATAGAAGAAGCTCAGGGATGCGGGGATACAGGCCCCCTAAGCCCTGAACCCTAAATCCTAAGCAGGGTTTAGGGTATAGAGTGGTTTACCAGGACCCCCTAAGTACCCTTTAATAGAGCCCTTCTGGCAATAGGGGTATTTAGGGTATAACAGAGGCGGAGTGGTCCCCTCCCTATAAGCCCTGAACCCTAAATCCGAAACCAGGGTGTTTGGAACAAGCGCGCCATCGAGTCCGCCTTCGCCAGGTGAGGAAGGCACAGCTGCCTTGAAAAGCTACTCGAAGCAACTCGGCTTGACTTACCCTGAGGCTCGAAGGACTCATATATTCAGAATGTTGGGCCGCAAGACCATACTAACTATCCGATGCTTTTGGGCTATCGGGACTAAATCGTTCAGAAAGCTAGTCAGCTCGTCCAAGGGGCTTGTTCTTATACTCACAGAACACTATCCCCCAAAATCCCCACTCCAAGTATCAAGGCCCCATGTGGCAGGGTGATGGTGAATGCCCCTTGGTTTTTTGTAGGGTTTAGGGCTCAACCCGAAAGTCCCGAACCCCAAACTTTGTGTTTGTTGGAAGAGGTGTGGTTCAGGGTTCAGGATAGGGGTTTATGGCTTAGGGGATTTAGGGTTTAAGGGTTTACGGCGGCAGCGGTTTAGAATTTATGGGTACTTGAGCCAAGTTCCTGAGTAGTATCCTTTTGCCCTTTGTGGTTTAGGGTCCCCTTATAAAACTGAATATTCGGAAAAAGGATACCCTTATTATAGAGGGGCTACTCAGGAACGTAGCTAGGGTTCAGGGTTTTGGCGCGGGATCCGACACCCACACAACCCAGAGACTCCAATATCCCTTAATTAAGGAATATACCTTAAATTTTAATAGGATCAATATCCCTTAATTAAGGAATATGCCTTAAATTATAGTAGGATCCCCAATAGGATTTAAGGAAATTTCCGTAATTAAGGGATATTGGAGTCCCTGGGAAGCGCACTTGCTAGACAAAAGCTGTAGTACTGGAACCAGGCTCTTGGCTCTAGGGGATTCATGATAGAGACTCAGGGTGTAGGGTTTAGGGCTTTTAGGGTTTAGGGTTTTAGGGTTTAGGGCTTTTAGGGTTTAGGGTTTTAGGGTTTAGGGCTTTTAGGGTTTAGGGTTTTAGAGTTTACGGTTTAGGGCTTTTAGGGTTTTTAGGGTTTTTAGGGTTTTAGGGTTTAGGGTTTAATGTAGGAACCTGATTACGAACCCTGGGCTTATGACCAACAAATAGTAGGATTCATATAAAGACCCCCTAATAAAGGCCCCAGGTTTCTTAATCAGGCTCCTACATTAGAGATTTTAAGTTCTTTGAACTTCAGCAACCCTATTCTACGTTATTTTTCGAGGTTTCTATCGGATCTATCGTCCTATCAAAGTTGGAAAGTTATCTGGGTCACGGACAGAGAACTCCTACTCCGAAAGGCCCACAGCCTGAAGCCTTAAAGCTCCAAAAGCAGCTAAGACACAAGGGACCCTTCATTCCTTAGTTGCTGAGTTCATAAGCCCCAAAAAGTCTACACTTTCAGTTTTAGAGTGGCTAATATTATCCCAAAACGTGTAAAGTGTGTCCACTCAGCTACTAAGATGCAAGCTTTTAGGGCTTAGAGCCTTTACTCCTAGAATTGGGTCTCCCGAGGCAGCTGAGTGTGGGCGATTGTTTGCGGCTGGCGTCAGCCGGCACCGCTGTTTGGGCCTCGGCCTTTCTAAGGACCTCCAATTAGGGACCCAAAAATCGCATAAGCATAAGCATTTTACAGGGAGATCCCTACCTTAATGGGCTTCCTTATAAGGGGGGTTATGTGGGAAAACCCTAGCCTAAGTTTTGCTTATGTGCTTTTTTGGGGCCCTTTCTAAGGGCCTCCATCCCTACCAGGACTCCCAAGTACCCTTTAAAGGGCTCTGATATTTCTCACTAAGAGGTAATTAGGGGCTACAATAAAGGACAGGTGGGGGGTCTGGTAAACCTCGACGTTTATTTCTCAGAATTTGGCATTTGATGGGGCTCTTGAGCGGTTGGTATAGAATTTTCAACGGGCCGAAGGGGTTGGTTCGGTCTGCCTTCTTTTCGATGCTCCCACATCACGTCTACGAGAAATTGCTGCGGCTATACGGGTAGCAGTCATTGTTATTGTGGTTACGCAGTTTCACATCAACATGATTAGGCCTGTCCAAGATCAACGTCATCAGTTCCGCAAGCCCTAAACCCAAAGCCCCAACTAAACTTATATAAGGGTTAGGGAATAGGGTGGGATCTAGGGCGATTGCTTCAGGCCTAAGCGTCTGAAGGAGTCGGGTCAAACCTTCGCAACGGCTGGGTTACCCTTGTGCCCCACTTGTTTAGCTTAAGCCCTACCTGAACCCTATAAAACCTTCCTTTTCAAGATTCCCTTTATTCTGATTTCCTTACATAAGTTAAGTTTAGGGTTTAGAGTTTAGGGGTTTAGGGTTTAGGGGTTTAGGGTTTAGGGCGGCTGTCTTCGTGCAGGGGAGGAAGAGGATGCGGCTTTTGCAGCAAGAATCGCCAATGCCCTCCTCTTCGAGAGACTTTGGCGCAAAGAGGAAGCTTCGTCCTGCGGTGGTGACAAGGGTGCAGTTGAGGCTCGATGGACGACCCACAGAGCCCAATACACGGAAAGAACGGCAGCAGCAGGTGGCAAGAGCGACGGCGCGGTGGCACGCCGCGTATCCGAGCAAGGCGGTGCCGGACGTGAGCACGCGCCCTAAGGGGTGGCCGAACTGCTACAAAGCCGTAGCTACGGCTGCGCGCAGCGGCGCACCTGCACCCCTCCCCAAGACCGCGGGCTCCAGCCACCATCCGCCCGCCAAGCACTCCTCTGCCGGTTGCTCTCATCCCGCCACCACCAGCGGCCGCTCCCGAAGCCCCAACTCCACCAGCGGGCGCTCAAGCAGCACCGGAATATAGCCTTAAACTATCAGCGGAGTCATATTGTGATTTACGCTATATTCCTGAAGGGGTATTGGGCTCGCTGAGGAGTAGGGTTTACGATGAGTGGGTTGCTGGCCGCTTGGACGATGGGCGGGTTGTGGCACTCCACGGCGTAGCGGTACTCGAACTTACTGTAGTGGCCTTAATAGGTAATATTGTATTTTGGGGGTTCCTTATTATAATTATAGTATAATGGGCCCCAAAACCCTTTTCTAATTATCAAGGCCCCTATAGTATCCAGACTCAATATGCCGCTGTCCATGGAGTGCCCCTCGATGGTGAAGGTGACGGAGCGTCGCGTCAACGTCTTTGAATTCGGGGGGTTCAGGGTCAGGGGTAGTTAGTAGGGGATGGAGGCTGATCCTGCCGATGATCGTGAGCATGACCTCGCCAGAGCCGGAGGAAGACTAATGAGGGCAAGAGCTGGAACTCGGATGTTGCGGTTCGGAAAGAGGTTCTGAAGTTTTAAACGTAGTCTCAAAGTTCTCAAATGATAAAAACTGAGATTCAGACTTTTGTTCTGCATCTAAGGGACCTTTGGAAAGCAAGGGTGCAAGCCGGGGTGGTTGCTCGAAGTGTCGGGCCTGGAGGGATGCCCGTCTTTAGGGTTTAGGATTCTTAGCGTGTTGACGTCTAGGGTTCAGGGTTTGGATTTCAGGTTTAGGGCTAAGGTTTTTTTAAGGAAAGGGGTGGCGTTCTTAAGTTGTGGGTTTGCAGCCATAAGATTTCTGCAACAAGAAGACTCCCCCTTTAAAGCCCTGAATCCCTGTCCACCGCTAAACCGCCCAACACAATAGCCTGTTTGCCCGTTTAATCATCGGGACCCTTAGGGTAGGGGGAGGGGGGTAGGGGACTATACTTCCTTCAATAGGCCTTATGAGGTCCCCCTTATGGGCATTCAGGCCCCCTACCCGCCCTCCCCCTTCCCCCCCTATGGGTCCCTATGATTGAAACTCTAGCCCCGGTGGAAAACCCCAAACCCAATGGGTCCAAGTAATAGTATAGTATAGACTTTGGGGGCCCGAATACCGACAAAGTACCTACTTTAAGGGTACTGTACTTGGACTCCAAAACCCCTAAACCGTAAATCTTGTGAACCTAGAGCACGCAGATTTTGCACCCTTGCTGAGACACTAACGCGCTGATGAATAAACCGATGCCCCACCTCATTAAAAGAGCTTATGCGTATACTGGGGATCCTTCCCTGACATTCGCTAATCAGGGGTCTACTTTATCTTTGTACTTAAACCTTAATCCCAAAACCCTATATACCCTAAACCCTAAGGTCTACTTTGTCCTTGAATTCTAAACTCCCGGAGTTAAAAAAAAGGGCATCTTCCTAGGATCACAAGAAACCCTCCCTGAACCGAAAAAATGGCCGGTTTAGGGTTTAGGATTTAGGGTCTAGGATTTAGGGTTTAGGGCTTAGGGTTTACGGAAGCTCATATCGCAAGCCTTGCCTAAAACCCTTTGCGAAAGCGTCCTCGATCGAGACACTTCTAACACCCTATGGAGGCGTACCCTAAGGGTCCATGTACCCAAATAGTATATACTTTGGCCCCAATGTACGTATATAGGGACTACTTTAAGGCCAATGTATATACTATTTAGGTACATGGACCCTTAGGGGTACAGAAGCATCCCGTGAGACCCTTCTACTTCTACACACTGAAGCTCCCCGAGGCTCAGGCCCTTGTACAACTTCCAAACTGCCTGAATGAATTCTAGAAGCATCTTGAAAGACCTGTAGAACTCTGTGAAACACCGCCAATCTAATTTAGACCACGATAAACAACCTTGTGCTATAGAATTTGCCTTGAACACTAAACTCAAAACCCTTAAGCCCCTAAACCCTAAAGCCCTAAAAGGATCGAAACCCTAAACCCCTGAAGCTTAAACCCTTTGTTTTTTTGTTTTTGGCGGCTCAGGCCCCGATGTCCTTCGGGTCGGCTGCTTGCGCCCGGTTTGTGTCTCTCTGTCTCCATGCATGTGTTTTTTTGAATTCAGAGGCTTATATTGGCTTTGTCAGGATTTGTTGGTATTTAGGCGCTTATGTTCTCTAGGTTTTGTTGGAGGAGTCTTATAGGGTTTGTTACGTGTTTCTGCATGTTTGTTGATGCTTTGTGTTTATAGTTCAGGCATGTATGTGTTTTTTCGGTATTGGGTTTCCCCGGCGTTCGTCGGTTTTGGCAGGCATGTTAGAGGAGTTTTGGGCTTTTTTGGGGTTTTTAGAGCTACACAAGTGTTCAGAAGTTGCTTTCGGGTTGCATAGTCTTTTTTTCCTGAGGGTTCCGTAGGGGTGTTGGTTTGGTTTCTCAAGAGTTTTTAGGGTTTAGGCTTCCAACAGGATCATCAGGTATCCCCAAAACGGGAGGCCTGACATGGGGTGTTTGGGGGTCTAGGTAGGGTTTAGGGCCCTGGGGTGCTTGGAGGTTCAGGGTTTTGCACGAATTTCGCCCTTCTTGCACACCCCTCACTTCCGTGCTGTACTTTGCTCAATGGATGGGTCCGAAGAATCAGATTGTAATCGTGTTCCTTGCCGTCCCTATCCACGTATAGTGACTTTACAACAACGAAACCCTATTCAGGGGGCCCTGCATAAATCCCCGTTATAGAACCGTATAAAAGGACCGTATAAAACCTTTAAAACCTGTTGTAAGCATAAATTGTGACCACTATTTTATCTACTCTGATCGTTAAGTATCACGGTGAGAGCTCTGCGGTATTAAACAACTGAGCTTTATTGTTGGGTTTGGGGGGGTAAAGAACACTACGATGATAGTCAGCAGCCCCAAGGAATAGTATTATTGGTGATTTTATGTCAAACAGCATGGCCGACGTGTGGTCGGGAACTAGTCCTCGCTTCCCTCTTCGAAATGCCAGCATGTTTCATCGACTTACGAAAACTCTCCGAGCTAGGCACATTGGCGGTGATCTTCCGCAGTTTGACCTGTAAACCCCTTAAGTCCTTAAGGCCCTGAAGCCCTACACTGTAGAGTCGTCGACCTGCGAATTCGCAACTCTCTCGCTCGGACTGTCTGCAGAATGCAAGCATCTTTATACCCCGAAACTCGACATGTCAAGCACCCCGCGAAACTCGAAGCCACTTATGACTTGCCATCCACAGAAGCAGGGATGGGTCACTGCTTATAATGTAGCCGGCTCTGCGGCTTCTTTTAAGTGCAGTCGTTTATGTAAGCCTCGCCTACCGCACGAACCAGACAATGCGGCAACTAGCCTTGGCGTGCCAACTAGAAGTAAGCCCGGGTTGAGGAAGTATGAGCGTCTTCGTTTCAGCTTTCTGTGGAAGTTCCGGATTCCGGGCAAAAAGAGCACAGCGTGCATGCCATACCTGATTAACGTAACGTTTCGCGTTCCAGAGCGAGTCGTTCTCATCGCTGTACTGGGAGACGCGGCACCAGGTGCTGCCAAACATGCATTGCGCAGCGCCAGTGCGGCTTCCCCGTTCTGTTCAAGACCATGGCCCCGTGGGAATGGTCCTTTCCCTAGCACGCCTGGGTACTGGACGAAATGGCATGCCGCATGGGCTTGGCGGGCCCGGAAACCCTGCAGACAGCTCACATCTTCACCGGCCTCGCCGACGTTGCAGCCTCAACCCTAAACTCAAAACCCCTAAAACCTAAACCCCCAAACCCGCGACTCCTAAACCCTACCTTAACCT
This sequence comes from Symbiodinium sp. clade A Y106, assembly GCA_003297005.1. NCBI lineage: Eukaryota > Dinophyceae > Suessiales > Symbiodiniaceae > Symbiodinium > Symbiodinium sp. clade A. Next base: position 14,279 of record BGNK01002401.1, read on the forward strand.
ACCAAAACCTACTTTTTTGTAGGGTCCCTATAAAATCCATATTGGGGTTTCTAATAAGAACCTACAAACATGTAGGGTTTGGTAGGTTCAGGTACAACCCTAAACCGGTACCTTTTGAAAAGTGTGGAGAGTCCGAGTTTCCATAGTTTCCACACGCAGGGGTTACGTTGAGCCATCACGGCTTTGGGTTTAGGGTTTAGGGGCTTAGGGTTTAGGCTTTAAGAGTACACTTTCAGGCGTCACCGAGAAAGTGCTGGGACTCAGAGACTGTAGGTACGCTGTAGGAACTGCACTAGTTATCCTTGGCCAAAGGCTCGTTATCAAGAATCCCTAATTCAACTGAGGGAATATTGCTCCAGGAGGAAATATCGGAGTATTTCTGTCCCAGCCCTAAACCCCAAACCCTAAACCCTAAACCCGAGCCAGGCTCTGCACATTATGGGAGTGCAAGGGACGCTTGGCTGCCGAAGCCTGCGGGAAATCGGGATGATTATAGGGGCCTTAATAATTACCTATACTGTTTTGGGGGGTTCGTTGTATAATATACCCCAAAGCCCTATTCTAATTATTAAGGCCCTCTTTTATGCCCTCGAAGGGGTTTAGGGTGCAGGTTTTTTCCGATAAGTTCCTCAGTATACTATAGTCAGTTGTAGTGCTCCAAAACTATTCTTAGGATTAATTAATGCCCCTATATTACAGCCTTCATAGTAGTCCCTTTAGAGAACCCTTACAGGCACTCATGGTTTATGGGTTCAGGTTCTTTTCTAGGGGCCCCAGTAGTGCCCTTTGGCCCTTTTCATGTTGGGGTGTCCTTAGTAAACTGAAATGGTGAAGGGTTTACTGGGAACCTAGTTTTTTCAAGCGGACCCTTGTTAGGGGATGATTTCGCAGTCTCTGGCTACCCTGCAGCGTTTAGGGCTTAGTTTAGGGTTCAGGGTTTTGGGACAATTTGGATTTTAGTGTCAATCTTGGGGTCTTGGCTTTAGGTGTAAGTTCGGAGTCTCAGCACATTCTTGCGGTATACTTAGATCCCCAATACCCAACCTTTATTTTTTTTGGTTCTTGTAGTTTAGTACGAATCGGAAAGTTTAACCTTTTATTTCTGTGGCTTATTGGGGTAGTAAGTATGGGGTTGAGGCTTGTGCGTACGTCGGCTGTGCTTCTGGGTTCAGGGGGCAGGTTATACGCTCTTGTAGCTTTGGAAGTCCCCTATAAGTGGGGTGCTAGATATCCTGAGCTTTCAAGTAGGCCCCCTATAGCCCAATCTCCCTCGTTTGAGGATTATGGCTTAAAGATGCCCAAGTCATCTTGCATCACAGTACATGAAGCCATGTTACATGCTCCTCCATGCAGTGGTTCTGTGAGAAACCCATAAACGCCAAACAACTGTTCAGACTTCCATATCGCCAGACTGCCAGAGCACAAGCTGCTAAGGAGATGTCGACCTTGCATGCCCGGGCCTTGGTATTTTGGGCTTGGGTTTTAGGGTCTATAGGGTTTAGGAGGGTTTAGGGCCGAGATTTAGGTTCTGGGATTGGGGCGGCTGAGGCTCTAAACTAATCGTAAAATCATTGAACCCAAGTACAACCCTAAAAACCCAAAGCGGCAAGACCCTAAACTAAACCCGAAAACACGACATGTTCCCTGAGAGCCCTCACAGCGCGATATCTTCAGAACATGTGTGAGCAATGTAGGAGCCTGATCAAGAAACCCTGGTCCTATAACCCAAAATATTAGGATCCATATAAAGAACTCAAGAAAGACCCAAGGTTTCTTAGTCAGGCTCCTATAGTCCCTAAACCCTAAACCCTAAACCCCTAGACCCTAGACCCTAAACCCTAAACCCTTATAGTATCTTCCACTTCATGAGATGCTCGGGATCAGGGTCTACCTAGACGGCCCCCAACTTAACTGTAGCCCTGAGTTCTCTTCATGAGAAATACTGAGTCCGTCTTTGGGTACTTGCGGCAGGGGCAGGGGGGGGGGGAGGGGGCTAATCGGGCTTATAAGGGTTATAGAGTTGGAGCTGAGGCGGGCTGCGCGGTTTACACCCGTTTTGTGCCGTTAGAAGTTCGGGGCAACACAGACACGTCTTGCTTGGGATTGTATGGTTGAGACGAGCCCGTCGGGNTTCATGAGAAATACTGAGTCCGTCTTTGGGTACTTGCGGCAGGGGCAGGGGGGGGGGGAGGGTGCTAATCGGGCTTATAAGGGTTATAGAGTTGGAGCTGAGGCTGGCTGCGTGGCTTACACCCGTTTTATGCCGTCAGAAGTTCGGTGCAAAGCAGACACGTCTTGCATGGGATTGCATGTTTACGACGAGCATGTAGGGGATTGCACCAGGCCAAGAATGCACCCTTGGGGTTAAGGGTGTGCAGGCGAACCCCTTAAGCCTAAACTCAATCTCGCTCTCTCTCTCTCTCTCGCTCTCTCTCGCTCTCTCTCTCTCTCTCTCGCTCTCTCTCTCTCTCTCTCGCTCTCTCTCTCTCTCTCCCTAAGCCCAAAAGTAGCAAAGGTAGGTATCAAAATGCCTAAGCCCTAGAGCTGTAAGCAACCTGCAGTGGCGTTGCAAGCAGCACAATTCCGGAACATGCAAGCCAGCTGCTGGGAAGCCCTCAATCTGGCGAGCTTGGACTGGGTGGTGATGAAGGCGAGAAGCAGACGGTTTAGGGTTTAGGGCTTGGGAGTAATATTAATACTAATACTAGTATTAATACTAATATTCATACTAATAGAAGCAGACAGGCAGAGCTGCAGCAGGTGACGTTTACCTCGAGCTCGAGGTGGCAAGGCTCCTTGCAGAGAGCCACAGGTGCTTATCCATCGGACCTGCAGCGACCCTCTGGGCTCGGGACGGGTTTAGGGTTTAAGGTCTGGGGTTTGGGGTTTAGGGTTTAGGGTTTAGGGTTCAGGTTTAGGGTTTAGGTTTAGGGTTTAAGGTTTGGGGTTTGGGTTGAGGGAGTTCGTTAGTCCTTTGGATCGGTTTGGGAGTTTCCGAAAATAGGGGACCCTAATATAGTACCGTAAATAGTAGGATCCTTCTTATAAGGACCCCCCAAATAAGGTACCCCTAATTTTCGGAAACTCCCATTTGGTTGGGGCCTTCGCAGTCTGTCCCGCGACGCGCAAGCTGTTCTGCTTTTGGCCCATCAGCCCTAAACCCTAAACCGGGATGCTGGCCCTCGGGTCGATGTTGCGAAGGGCCTTTAGGGTGGATATTAGGTTCCAAGTTCCTGAGTAGTGTCCTTTGGCCCTTTTTGGTTTTGGGTCCCCTTATTAAAACTGAATAGTAGGAAAAAGGGTACCCTTATTACAGAGGGGCTACTCAGGAACCTAGGGTTGCATTTTTCTAGTTGCTTGGCCCCTGAGCATGTCATTCCCGAGTTGTGGCTTTGCTGGATCTGTCCCTGTGGAGTGGTATTAATTGGGGATGACTCTCTCGACTACTTACCCTATACTGCTGTTAAGTGGTGGTGGAGCTCCGATGCCTCGAGGTTCAGTTCCAATACCTCCTCCTAATCATGAGCTCTAGACGCAGAACATGCAGAAGGAAAAGAGGTCCCCCCCCTTCCACAAAACAAGGCTGTACGCCAAGGTAAGCATCAACAACCTCAAAGCCCTGAAGGTATACGCCCCTAATCGGCAACCTGAAACCCACTCTCCTAAGCGCCCTAAGCTTACACCCTAACCCCTCCCAACGATTCCCCAGTGCCTCTGTCCGGGGTTTAAGGGTGTAGGGTACCAGAGTGGTAGTCGTAGTAGGAAGTAGTAGTCGTAGTGGTAGTGATACTGGTAGTGGCAGTGGTATTGGTAGTAGCAGTAGTAGAAGCAGTAGCAGTAGTCGCAGTAGTAGCAGCAGTAGCAATAGTCGCAGTCGTCGCAGTAGTCGCAGTAGTGGCGGTAGTAGCGGTAGTAGCGGTAGCAGCAGCAGCAGCGGTAGCGGCAGTAGCAGAGTAGCAGCAGGAGCAGTAGCAGGAGCAGGAGCAGGAGCAGTAGCAGGAGCAGTAGCAGTAGCAGTAGCAGGGGCAGTAGCAGGAGCAGGAGCAGGAGCAGGAGCAGGAGCAGTCGTCGTATTTACGTAGAACAGCTGCTTGGTACCATGATCTATGTCACTATGTATGTCATGTAGTTCTTTGGACAATTTTGGTCAAACAAGAGAATGCCCCAATCGTTTAGAGTTTCGAGTGTGTGGTCTAGTGTCGATTTGCGTTTAGGGTTTGTGGTTGCGCTTTTGATCTAATGGTTTAGAGTTTAGGGCTTAGGAGCTGTAAAGTCAATACTTTTGCGGGTTGACGGTGATAGTAATTCTCCTTCCGAGAGATCCTCCATACACTTATACATACTGCACAAATGCACCAAACGCCAGTCAAAATATTGGGTGTAGGGATTAGGCTGTACCGTTTGGGGCATACTCACTCAGCACCGGCCATCATCAGGTTCGAACATTGGCCTGGTCGGTGCAAGAAAAGCTGGCGCCACTCTTGGCCTGCCCTGCTGCATGCAAAATTCTGGTGAAGTCCTACATGGGTATTTCTCTAAACTAGGGTCCCTTTTGGGGTCCTTGTTATAAGAGTGCCGTATGATATAGGGGACCCAAAAAGGGACCCTAATTCAGAGAACTCCCACATATTGTAGACTTCTGCTTGGCAAAGCGCGTTTCCTAGAGGGCCGCAGTTTCTTGTAATCCTTACTCAAGATCTAAGGTTAGAAGTATGGGCCCCAAATATGGACCCTTAGGCCTTTTTTAAGGAGGTTCTAGGGACCCTTAAGAGTCTATATAGGGTATATAGTAGGTATTTAGGGATCCCAGGGTTAAGGGCCCATACTAGGGGCCCATGGTTTCAACCGTTGACAAGAGGAGGAAGATTCGAAGTCTGGTCGCCTATAGGGCCTATAGTACATGCTTGATTGATAACAGCCGAGCAGACTTGCTGACGAGGGAATTCCGCAGAGAGCCCGACACCCTTAGTTATACTTTGAAGCAAAAGATTGGGGCCCTCATTCAAGGTATATTCCTGAATGATATCCCTTAATTAGGGAATGTACCTCAGAAAAATATATAGTAATCTTCTTGGAAGCCCAGGCATATTCCTTACTTAAGGGCTGTTGGGACCTTTGCTTTGTGTCTCGGTCCCGGAGCAGATCCACGCGTAAACTCTCAGCACACAGCCCGAAGGGGTCGGAATGATTAAACGAGGGATGAGATGAGGGTTCTGGCATAGATTCCAATCTACGTATAAGTGGATTGCAAGGGCTTAATACTACCACTGATTATTCCTACTTCTATATGAATGACCAACTGAACCTGACAAGAGTTACGAGTGCTTTCGGAGCGGGGTTGTAAAGGATTGCGAGTACAGTACACCATTCCTTGATTATATGCAGCAGGGTTCTTACAAGACCCTGCCGGGAAGATAGAAAGGGCCCCTAAGCCAAACAAATAATGGAACCCATTTCGCAAAAACAAATGCCCTTTGCTTACAGACCAGAACCAGCAAAAACAAACTCCTGCATCTATTGCAAAGCAGGGTCATATGTGGCCAAGTCTTGCACCATAGAACCCGGAGCGCCTGATATTACCCAGGCTGTGTGACTTCTGCCATAGCCACGAATTTCGCGAAGTCCGAGCCAGCTCGAAGAAGACGAGGCACGATGTGTTGAGGAGTTGTTGTTTGCGGCTTAATATCTTCAGGGTTAGGGGCCCAGGTGGGCCTAATACTCCGGGCAAAGATGGAAGTTCATGCTCAGTTTGTCACAGGATTTGTAAGGTTAGGGCTCAAGGTGTGAGGGTTGAATTGTGGGCTCTGGGTTCGTGGTTTAGGGTTTAGGGTGTATGGATATCAATTGTAATATCCTTCCTTCTTAAACCCTAAACCCTGAGGTTTACAATCCTGATCCTGGAATTGTGTACAAGCTCGCCAAGCTTGCTAAAGCGCTGAAGCCTCGATGAACCCTACGTTCTAATCAATCCCTAAACACCGCGCCCTGAACCCAGAAGGAGGGCACAGTCGCATACTTCCGGTAGTGTAGGAACCTGATTAAGAAACCCTGGGCCTATAACCCCAAAATAGTATGATTCATATAAGGACCCTAATAAAGGCCCAAGGTTTCTTAATCAGGTTCCTACGTACATTATGGCTCCTTAAACTCTGGGAGGGATCCTCGGTTCGCGTTTCGGGAGAGGGGCCCCAGGGACTCCAATATCCCTTAAGTAACCTAGAAGTAGAGTAGGTAACCTTTAACCTTTTTGAGTTAACCTTTTTGAGGTAGTATAATCCCTATACAATCCTTGTATTGTGAAAAAGGTTAACCTTTAGTTCCCCATGATACCCGACAAGTAGGAAATCCCATTAAGGATCCTACTATAATTTAAGGTATATATACCTTAATTAAGGGATTTGGGAGTCTCGGGGGTTTAGGATTTAGGGATGATTCTGCGGAGTACTGCAGCGATTCTTCACAAGGGATTTTCGATGGGAAATATTTCGTTGGATTGTAGTAATGTAGGGATCCGCCAAAACAAGGGTCCGGCGTCAACAACTCTGATTCTAGGGTTTAGGGTATCTGGTTTAGGATTTATGTAGTGACCCCCCATGCCTACACATGACATAGGAAGTTAAGAGCGGTTTAGCACATGAAGGTTTCACGAAGGGATCACCATAATAGTCACCCAGTTTGGGGAACCCCGACCCAGCTGTTTTAAAAGCCCCCCGTTGCTTCCAATCAAATTCAACATGGTCTTCTAGGACCCAGAGTAAGCCCTTATTCCCTTTTTTAAAGTTCAGGTTCCCTTAGAACCCCTTTAAACCAAAAAGGGCACCCTGTTTATTCCTAGGTTACTCTTAGGTCTAGTCTTTATCCTCTATTTTAGGCTTAAGTGTTCAGGGTTCCCTAGGCTGAATTCTTGACCCTAAAGTCCCCATGATGGGAAGCCGTCACACCCAGAGACTCCAATATCCCTTAAAGAAATACCTGAAATTATAGTAGGATCCCTAATGGGATTTAAGGAAATTTCCTTCTTTAAGGGATATTGGAGTCCCTGGGCACCCCCACAACCGCAGCCAGAGAAACGCCACAGTAGTTGGCCCACGGTGTGTATTACGACGCAGTGTTTTCGGACCGTGCTTTGGGGAGGGATGAGGGGATGGGGGGTGGCTAACGCTCAATTTGTCGATATACCTGCTGCCACGAGCAGCCCGGTCCTTTGTCGGCCACACGATGCTGCAGCGGAGGTTGTGATGATTTGTATATTTGTTGATTTCCACGCCGGCGGTGTGGCTTGGACGGCGCCAGGAGATGCACCGCCTCAGGCATCTCCGCGAGTCATGGCGTTAGCGTTCAAGCAGATGCTTGACACTTAAAGACGCTTTTCCCACCCAAACTGTCTGCAAAACTCAAAGTGGATGGCGACAGTGCTCTGAATCCTGCTGTGAAACAGCAGTTGTTCATGTGGAACTGGCGCGCGTCGCTGGACCGCGCACGCCCCAAGAA
>BGNK01002401.1:21781-33645 GCA_003297005.1 Symbiodinium sp. clade A Y106
GGATGGCGACAGTGCTCTGAATCCTGCTGTGAAACAGCAGTTGTTCATGTGGAACTGGCGCGCGTCGCTGGACCGCGCACGCCCCAAGAATTCCTCGAAGCGCTGGAAGACATTCTCTGCGAAAACAAACTCAGGCGTGTCTTGTTTGTCTTGTAAAACCCAGCGCATTCCCTTGCTTGCAGAGTAGTTCTGGATAGCCCGAAAATCATACTTCGCTTCGTGAAACCACTTCGAAGCACCGTTCCCCCATGTAACTGGGGGCAAAAACGCGATTAATTTCGTGGGTGAGCCGACCCTGTGCAAAAACCACATAAAACGGGCATAAGAATCATCCCGGCCAACACAGCGAGGCTGTTTATCACGCGGCGTAATACGAGCCGTGGACCCGGTAGTCAGTTATCAAGCAAGGCAGCATCTAACAAAAACCACGCCAATAACCAGAACCCTGCGCCTTGCCTCAAACTATCATAACCTGTTTTTTTGTAGGCTCTTCGTATACACCCTGATATAGATTGTATAGGGACCCTACCAAAAAGTAGGTTTTGGTAGTCAAAGGTGGCCAAGCCCAGAGAGCCCAATACTCTTGAATTAGCGAATATACCTTAGACTATCTGGGGCTATAGCTGCATTGCTTAATTAAGGGGTATTGGGCTCTCTGGGAAACTCATGGGACCATAATCAAAACGTAGTAACTAGGGTTATATAATCCTAACTCAGGTAGTTTTGCGGTATTGCGCTCTCTGGCAGAAATTCCGAAGAACACAACCCTAAACCCAAAAACCCTAAACCCTAAACCCCTAAACCCCTAAATTCCAAGAACAAGCTCCTGCAACACGTCGATCCTCAGTCCAGGAAGGCGAACAAGGAAGCGCAAAGGCGGGCAGAAGTCTCGGAGACTGCAGGGTTCCTTTAAGGGTTCCTTTTAAAGGGGTCTATAAGGATCACTATTAAGGGGTATTAGGGGGGTTTAGTATAGGGTTCTTAATAATTACCTTTAAACTGTTTGTGTTCCTTATTATAGTTAGAGTATAATATACCCCGAAACCTTCTTCTTCTTTTTAAAGCCCCGACATTGCGGTTTAGGGCTTAGGGTTTAGGCTCCAGGTTTTAAGGTTCGGGGACTAGGTTGGGGACCCGCTTCCGGAAGTCCACGTAGATTGTGGTGGACATGGCTCTTTTCTTACGGCGGAAGATACTCCGGCCCGTCGATGTCCCCAGCACAGGGGTCAGCGAGGGTCCGCAGATCCGGATCGGCAAGAGCTGTCAGGGCGGCGTACCAGAGCGAGAGCCGCAACGATGTCAACATCGGTGGTAGCCTGCAGGGCATCCACCGCGCGAAAGCTGCTCTCCGGTCGGTTAAGGACGGTTCGGTCCACGCTGTTGTCGGCAGCCTCAACCTAAGCCTTCCGGTTCGTGGTTCAGGGCTTAGGGCTTGTTATATATTATACACTAAATGGATGTACCGGTGTTGCATATTACATGCCAGCCTGCCTACCTACCTGTCTACCTTTCTACTTGGGTGCGCGCATGCATGCCTTCATCCCCTTATAATATGTGTTCACTTGTTATCTATACATATACGTGCTCATAAGTTCATGTGTAACACACATATCTGTATGTACTTGCTGCAAACATCTCTCCGTCTTTGTCCGTATCTATCGGTCTTTATATCTAACTATTTACCCATCTAACTGTCGGTCTGCCCATGCATCTATCTGCTCTGTATCTACCGACCGATCTATCGATCGATCGATGTCTCTATTTATCCCCTAAACCCTACCCTAAACCCTACCTTTCAAGGCCCCTGAACTCTTTAACGAAGCCGCAGTCAGCCTGAAGTGATGCCCAGCTTGTTGGAATGCTTAAGGCATACCTTAACCTACCAAAACCTACTTATTTTTGTAGGGTTATATATTCTACATTACGGTTCATAAAAGAGGCTGCACAAACCGTGGTTGTTTAAGGCAGGGCTTCGGGTTTAGAGTTCGAGATTTCGGGATTGGGGTTTAGGGTTTCTTGTTGGGCCAAGGTATGTATGGAATCCTAGGACACTACGCATTGCAACCTTCTGGACTTTACTTTAAGCTGGTGTTCAAGTCAGGTTGCCCACAGGTAGCAGTGCTGGTTTTAACACGGAGGTGTGACCCAAAGCCCGAAAGCTCTAAGCCTTAAGCTATAAACGCTAAAGCCCTAACCATGACGTAGACCTGAGTGCTCCAGTGCTATTAAGTCTCTTCTTTTTTTGTTTCGGGATTTTGGATTCGGGCCGCTCTGTGTTTAGGAATTCGCTGTTTTTGATCAAGAAGTGTTTCGGACTTTGGGTTTTAGAATGTAAAGTTTATATAAGTTTAAGGGTTTAGGATGTCCCTAAACACCCAAACGCTTTTTGGTTTTAGGCCCTAAGCCCTAAACCAAACCCTAAAGTATTGGCAGCGAGAGACCCAAACCTTGCCATAATGTAGGAACCTGATTAAGAAGCATTGGGCCTTTGTTAGGGTTCCTTATATGAATCCTGCTATTTTGGTGTTATAGGGCCAGGGTTTCTTAAAATTCTTAATCAGGTTCCTACATTAGTCGCCAGCAGGTGACCTGCGCATGCTGCGCCCGGCTGACTTATCACGGGCCCTTCCCGACAAACAATCCGTAAGAATCGATGAAGCTGACCTAAACACCAAACCCGACGCCCGGAAATCCTGCATGAAACAGTGAACCCTAAACCCTGCACCGTGCATTCCCTACCCACCCGCAAGGGCTTTGGTGTTCGAAGCTTTTGGCAGAAGGTCGGACGCCTTCAAACCTTCAGAGTGTACCCTAGGACTCTACTTGGAGAGTCGGCGGACTTAGAATTAGAAAGTAGGCCATAAGCAGGTTTATAGTAAGTACCCTAGCAAGGATCCTAATCGGGGTATTGATGCTTACATGTCTACAACACAACTCCATGCAAAGTTCCTCGACCCTCCAAGTAGGGTTTAAGATGTAGCTGGTGTGCATGCGGCCATTAAGCGCCGCGATATCATTTCGATGATGAGTCTCATGATTAGACTCTTGTTGCGTTCGTGCCGTTTTCACCATGATGAACACCTATGTCACACTTCTCGTGTCTGTGTTTTCTCTCTGGTGGCTACTACCACCATCCTGCTGCGTGATTGGGTGTTTATAACTCTTGTTGTCAGCTCTAGTGCCAATTTTGGTTGCCCCCGTTGCATAGTTCTTCGGCTGTTTTCTTGTTTAAGGGGGTGTGCATTTGAAGACTGAACAGTGGGAGAACGGAATCCTTTCTGGGTGCGTAGCCAAGCCCTAACCCCAAACCCAAATTAACCCTAAAGCCCTGAGAAACACTTGGAGTTTGGACAGCCGGAGCCGGGTGGCGCAGTTGAAGGATAATGTAGACCCATGATGCAAGATCCCGAGAACAACATGGGATCCAAGCGGATGGTTGAGGCTTTGGGGCATTGTACTGTTTTGGTGGGACAGTGTTTTGGAATCCCGAAGACAACATGCAGATTCGTAGATCGAGAGGGAGCTGTTAAACTTTAAACTCGGACCCATAAAGGAACCCATTAAAAATGAACGGAAGCCTTGAAGGCACCATCAAGGAACCCTTAAACGGACCCTTAAAGGAATGCTATAGTGGATTTCTTCATCATGGGTCTACGTTGATGTTCTCGGCGCAGTCACCATGTCGGTGTTCCATCGGGCTGAAAGCTTGGGGAATCTTGTGGTCGGCAGCCCAGCCGATGGTTTAGGCTCTATGCTTAACCCTAAGGGTCCATGTACCCAACTAGTATATACTTTGGCCCCAATGTACCTATATAGGGACTACTTTAAGGCCAATGTATATACTATTTGGGTACATGGACCCTTAGGGTAAAGGATCTTGAGACTTAGTAAGTGGTTATAATTGGGGTTATAAGTCCCCTAAGTGGGGTTATCCGAATTATAACCTACCTATAACCTTACGTACTAAGTCCCATGAGCCTTTAAGTAGGGGCTTGGGGACTTAGGGTATAGGGGCTTGGGGACTTTGGGTTTAGGTTTATAGGGCCTAGGGTTTCGGGCCCTATGCCCTGCTTCTGGCAGCAGGTTGAAGCCCGAAAGTTGGAAACCCAATAGCCTCTATCCTTAGGGTTTAGGGGTTGGGGTTTAGGGTTTAGGGGTTGGGGTTTAAATTTAGGGTTTAGGGTTTAGGGTTTAGGGTAATGTATAGGGAATCCCAGCACTATTTGGCCTTAATCCGGTTTCAACTTTATAGGGTTTACCGTATAACCTCAGATCCTTCAACATGGGGGTTTCCGAAAATTAGGGGTACCTTATTATGGGGGTCCTTGTAATAGGGATCCTACTATTTAGGGTACTATATTAGGGTCCCCTATTTTCGGAAACTACCACATGGAACAAATAAACCAGGACCTGCAAGTACTGTCGCATTTGCTCAATTAAAAATCGCTACAGTACTTAACCTTACATTCAACAAATGTAACAGTAATGCTAATACTACTGTTGCTTTCAGCAAAAGCAACCACAGCATAGCGACCTGAATCCTCAACCATGGTCTTTGCAAATATCGGCTTAGCATAGGCGCCCCTAAGACCAGAACCCTACACCTCCCGACCCCAAAGCCCTAAGTCTAAACACTGAAGACAAACCTTAACAACCTTTTAATCTAGAGGTTTTAGGATTAAGGGTGAGATTTAAGATTCGTGTGAGGAAACAGTACAACTAGCCTCCAAAATGGTGCCGACCTGTCGCAAATCGGTGGCACGGATAAGTCCACCCTGGGTTTTCCGTTGGATCGAGGGGGTTCGTGGGCCCTGAAACGCCGAGAAGGAGTTTTGTTTGTTTTTGCATGGCACCCTAAACCCTAAACCGGGCAGGTTCCGGTTCGAAACTGCACGACAATTGGTAGCTATAAACCCAAAACCAACAACCCCAAGCAGTAGCCATACAAGTCACCACAGCAGGCAGGAACCCACCTAGCGCTAAAGGAGTTCATCCAAGGGGACTATAGAATCCGTATAAGGAACTCAGGAATCTAAGTCCTCGAGTAATTAGTGCCCTTGATCACTTTCATTTTCGAGCCTCCATTCCCAACTGTGAGCAGTCAGAAAAGGATACCTTTATTCTCAGGGGAGATATGGGTGAACTTACATACCAAGATCATTCAGCGAGGGCTCGTCGGGGACTCGACCTCACCTGTGACGACACAGGCCTGCTGAGGCCCTCATGATACCAGGCAGGACTCTCCCAAGTGACCAGCAATGTAGCAAGGCGCGCGGAACCTTGAGCCCTGCATCCTGCAAATTGCATAGATAGTCTTAGGTCCTAGTTGTACTCAACGGCTTTCCTGTCCGTCCCCAGTTCCCAGGCCTGTGCTGATAGTGCGGAGAAGGGAGGCTTGAATGATAACCTGTCGTATTCCCCATTTCTTAGAACCCTACTATAGATCCCTTATAGACCCCTTTAAGGAACCCTTTAACGGAGCCCTATTCTAATCATAAAGGCCCCTACATATTATCTTTTGCTGCTACAAATGGGAGCAGAGCTGCTTAATGCCGCCAGCTCCTTGAGGAGCCCTAACCCGGAGCAGAGCCACGCGAAGTGAGTAAGGGCTTAGGGTTCCTTTTAAGGGTACTAGAGGGTTCTATAATAGGGTTCCCTTTAAGGGGTTGGGGTTTAGGGTCTACTTCAAGGCTCCTGGGACTTAGTAAGCAAAGTCATAGGTAGGTTATAATTAGGATACCCCCACTTGGCGGACTTCCAACCCCAGTTTTAACCTACTTGCGAAGTCCCATAATCCTCTAAGTAGGGTTTGTATCGGGGTTTCGTGTTTATAAGGTTTAGTTTCTGCTAGGTCCTCAATCGGCTCATATACGGGCCTATAGCGGCGTTCTCTGAAGTTCGGGTTTAGGCTTTAGGGTAGAGTATTGCTGCTGGCGGACTATACTGGCGAGTGTGGAAGTTTATTTCTCTTTTGTTCCTAGCAGCAAAAGAACCCGACCTTACGTCCCCTGGTTAAATATGCTAAACCCCTAACCCTAAACCCTAAACCCCTAAGCACACTACAGCCGGTTGAAGTTTCCAGGTTTAAGGCTTCTCCCCTATGAGGGATTGAAGCATGCAGAGCCCACAGACGACTTGCGGGCTCGGCTTCAGATGCGATGGCACTTGATGGCCCTTTTTAAGCCAGAGCACTCGCCCATGCTGGAATCTGACTGCAGGGTCGTGGCTTTCGTTCCTGCAATGTAGGTAACATCACTAGCTTCAGGCACGTGACACAACATGACCATCAGCTCGCAGCATCATGATGGTCAACATCCACACCTCTTTCATCGTCATGCCTTGCGCTATCAGCATCGCTACCGCCGCCATAATCCCGTTTCCAAGTCTTCTTAGCCCCATTCGTCCAAATTGTCGAAAAAATCGAATATGAATCCAACCTACAATGAAGTTCCCTAAACCCTAAACCCGACCCTAAACCGTACACCTTGGCCCGGGGTGCACAAACGCAGCCTGGGGACGTAGGGTTGAGGGTGACGGTTTTCTTTGCTTTTCGCCATTTTGTAATTGGAGTTCAAGGATATTTCTCAAATTGTGATTGGGGGTCCTTGCTTGAGGACCATGGTACATGTATATTAACTGTTGGACTTTAAGCGCTAAATCCTAAACTGCCCTAAACCCTCAACCCCAAACCTTTAAGGACCCAAAGTAAATACGGTAGAAGCCAGAAAGTTGGAACATGGTTTTAGGAGGATTAGTGCTAGGATCCCTTATACTTTACCTTAAGGGCATGAGGATAATGATGTTCCAACTTTCTGGCTACTACTATAAAGGTATATCAATTTTTGGACCCTAACCCTTCTCCCGAAACCCTTTACAGGAACCCTTAAGGCCTGCAGCCTACACCCTTATAGACCCCATATAGATATGTTTGAGGAACCCTTTCGGATCCATGGTAAAGCTTACAATACCTGCAGGACTCTGCGGTCAAGGTATAGTTACCCTAAGGCTCAAAATAGCGCCTGAAATAGTATGGCCTTTGGGCCGAAAAGCCTCAATAGATGAGTCCTCAGAGCCTTACTGAGCCCTACACTCTTATAGGCGCCTGGTAGACACGTGGAACTGTTGAACCCTTAAGGACCCATGGTAAAGGTGTATGGAAGCCTGAATATAAAAATTGTAACATCCTCAGTTCTCGTTAATTCTAACCCTAAGCCCAAATAGTAGGGTTTCACGGTCCAAAAACCATTCGGAGTGTGGATTTTGGGACCTAGAACCCTACTATTTGAGAACTTGCACCCTCTGGGTGACTATTAGATCCCCAGAGTTTATTACCTACCCCTTTATGGGAGTTTCCGAAAATTAGGGGTACCGTTAAAGGGCTGCTATAAGGGTACTACAAGGGTTCCTTTAAAGGCTCTCTAAGGGTTTAGGGTTTCCGAAAATTAGGGGTGCCTTATTTTCGGGTCCTTATAATAAGGATCCTACTATTTAGGGTACTATAGTAGGGTCCCCTATTTTCGGAAAGTCCCATATAGACACCTTTAATTTAAGGAACCCTTAACGACCCACGGCAAAGGCATATTACCTACTGGACCCCAAACCCTAAACTGCCCAATTGCCAATCTTATTCGTTAGGTTCCTTATTTCAAGCCTAGTACAGGCCCCAAAACCCTTTTCCGACTATTCAGGCCTCTATATTGTATTACCTACTGGACTCCCTGGACTTACTGTCAATCAGGTCTTTGTCGTGTCACTTGGGCTGTAGGTGTTGTAAAAGCAAACTTACTACGATCCGTGTTTAAGTGGTTTAGGATTTAGGGCCGTTTGGGGTTTAGGGCCTTTGATAGATCTATAACGCTCACTGAAGTTCCAGTTTCTGTCAGGCCACTGAATCAGGGTTAGCTCACCAGTATCGGTATTTTCAAAGGCTCACATCTTCTGCCTCTTCTGTACGGGAGGCTAATACAACTTCGGATTAGCATAGTCCTCCCCGGTATCAAAATCTCATTCATCACGACCAGCACCGCCATCATCACTACCATCATTACTTACCATTATTGTTATCATGTCGCCGAGAAATACCGTTGTCATCAGGCTCAGCATCATGTTGCTAGAAGTCTGATCGAGCAGAGATTGGTTCGCGTTGGACAGAGGCAGCATGGATGGTGAGAGCACACTTTGCCGCACACACATGACTATCACCGTCGACACTGCAACATCGGGGCTTCTGATTTGAAGGTTTCTGCTGCAGTTTAGGGGGCATTTGTCTGGGGTGAAACCGTTGCGTTACCAAAGCTTGAAACGGAGCACGACCTTAAAGGGTTATGTTTACAAGCTTGGCAGCACCTCACGCCGAAGCGCCATCGGCGCTATCCTAAACCCGAAGCTAGTATGTGGTCTCTGAACCCTAAACCCTAAACCGCTCTGGCGACCAAGAATCTATCTAAGCATAGGGTTGAAGTCTACCCATTGCAGCTTCCTTCGAGAGGCTCTCCATACTATAGGGGCCTGAATAAGGGCTTAGGGTTCCTTTTAAGGGTACTATAGGGTTCTATAATAGGGTTCCCTTTAAGGGTTTGGGGTTTAGGGTCTACTTCAAGGCTCCCAATACTATTTTCTTTCCCCTTATTAGAATTCTAGGCCCCCCAAAATACCAGTATCCCCGATGTTGCAGTCCCAGCTGGCGGGGGAGCCTTTGCCGCTGCTTTCTCAGCCCTGGCCTGGTTTGAGAGAGGAGAGTGTGGTTAGGGTAGTTTTGGGGTTTAGGGTTTAGGGTTTAGGGGATGTGCATCATTATGTCTTTCTTCGGATTTGGGGGCTCCAGGTATTTCCTAAGCCGCGCACTTTACACCTTTAACTCTACATCGAAAAGGGAGCGAGCTTGCTGAGTACGGGAAAACACCCTAAAACCGTACTTTCATTATTGAGGCATCTAAACCCTGAACCCTAAACCCTAAACCCTATATTACCCTACTTCTAGTATAAAGGTTCCTTTAAGACCCTATGCCTGTATTCAGGCCTGGTTCCTTTAAGGGATCAAAATGGGTTCTATAAGGGGGAGTTTAGGCTATACTGGTTTGTGAGGCAATTTAGACTTCTGATTAATAATCCGCATTTCTGCTGTGGCCTGACTTTTGGGATCCCTATGAATGCCCTTGTGAAGGGAGGGGAGCTGCTTCACCGAGGATCTACATAGAAGGAGCTCTTCAACCGCACGGTGCGACGTATTATGCTTACATGCGCTTCAGAATTTCGGTATATGTTCTCGAAAGGACCACAGTCAGGGTCGGGTTGGTTCATTGCACCTTCGGTCACCTGTGGTTTCACACTCTGGAAGTCTCTGGTTTCGGGGTGTTAGGATGAGACACGCACTTGGAGGGTCGGGGGACTTAGTAAGTAGGTACTATGTAGACTTATATGTACCCTAAAAGGGACCCTGATGGAGGTTGTGATACTTGTAAGCTAAACCCTAAACCCTAAACCCTAAGGGCTTAGGGTTTTTTTTAAAGTGCAGTAGCCCCCTTTCTCCGAAAGCTTGCTCAGTGCAAGCTCGAGCTCAGCAAGCTTTCGGAGAAAGGGGGCTACTGCACTTTAAAAAAAAACCTAAGCCCTAAACCCTAAGCCCTAAACCCTAAACCTAAACCCTCAACCCTATATAATAACTAGTTACTGCGTCCCCCGACCCTCCAAGCATGGAAGCCTCCGGCTTGGAAATAGCGACACAGAATTTGTTCTGAAGGCTGTAACTCCGAGGATAACCTTAGTCGAAGAGTAGGTGACCTTTAACCGTTTTGGGGTACTATAGTTATCTATAACTTCTAAATAATCCCACTTAGTTCCCTTAGGATACTGGACAAGAAAGCTAGTTCATCATGCCGGAACGCCGAGTGAAGTCTTGCAGCTGAGCCACGCGAAAGTTGCACCTTTCGGAGATGCGATCCGATCCAAAAATACTGGGCTTTGGAATACCATACTTTAATACTTTTGTCTTAAAGGAACCATTATGTTATTAAAGCTTATACTTTTTTCTCCCTTCTTACTTAACAGCCCAGAATATGTTCTCAATTGTCTCACCGTGGAAGGACTGCTCTTGGGATCCTACCTGTGGCATACATGGCTACAAGCACCCTAAGCTCCCAAACCCTAAACGTGCAAGCAGCAGTCGACTTACCATGGGGTCAGAACTCACCAACCCTCCGGAACTTCTTAGACGAGGTCTGAATAATTGGAATAGTCTAGTGTTTTGGAGGGTAGATTCTACTTAAAATAGAACCAGGCACCCTAAGGAATAGTATTTGTACATATCAGGGCTTCTATATTAACAAGCCGGCTTCAGGTGGATAGTAGAATGCATGCTTCCACAAATATGACGACGACTTGCTACAACAACAACAACAACTACTACTACTGCTACTACTACTACTACTACTACCACCTACTACTACCTACTACTACCTACTACTACTACTACCACTACTCTACTACTACTACTACTACGACTACGACTACGACTACTACTACTACTACTAGTAGTACTACTACTACTACTACTAATCGCCATCGTTACTGTCACTGCGCCTTCAACAATCAGTATTGCCATCAAAATGATTACAATCTTCACTGCAGTCTCCTTGATTGCCAGCAACGCTTCCATGATGCCGCCACGAGCACCACCGCCTCCACCGACACCTCCTCTTCTTCCTAGGCAATCAATCCCCAGGGGGTTGAAGGTGTTGTGGTTCAAAGCCCATCCGTTTGCTGTGACACCTCCAAGCCAAAAAACAAATCAGCAGTCCATGCCCGATACCTCTCCGAAAGAGTTCTTGACGGACATTTAAGACTCCATGGACTTCGATGCTCCGATCTGGACGCGATCAGAGTGGACAAACGGGGTTGCCGGACATAGGGCAGGAAGACAGGGTTTTTCGGGCTCAAGGTTAAGGTTTGGCCAGTCATCAGCAGCAAAGTCGTAGTCATCCTTTTTTATCCTCGCTCTTGAATCTAAGAACAACCTCAGTTTCGACCAGACTTCACATTCCAGACCTTAACTTGCGGAGCACCCTTGCACTGACTTCTGAACGTAACCTACTGAACCTTCATGCCGTAATATTGACAACGGCTGATCCCCAAGCCCCTGAACCCTAAACTCTAAGCCACCATAAGCCCTAAACCCAAAGTTCCCAAGCCCCTAAGCCCTAAATACAAAGTGCCTAAAGCCCCTAAACCCAGAACCCAAAGTTCCTAAGCCCCTAAGCCCTAAACCCAAAGTTCCTAGGCCCCTAAGCCCTAAACCCGAAGTTCCTAAGGGGATAGGCCTTAAAAAAAATAATTTTAAATGCATCAAAAAAATTAAATAAGCATCAAAAAAGTTAAACTGCTTTAACATGGCAAAAATAGGAAAAGGAGAAAGAAAGGAAGAAAGAAAGAAAGAACGAAAGAACGAACGAGCGAAGGAGGAAAGAAAGAAAGAAAGAAAGAACGAAAGAACGAAAGAGAGAAGGACGAAACAAAGAAAGAAAGAAAGAAAGAAAGAAGAACGAAAGAAAGAAAGAAAGAAAGAAATAAAGAAACAACAAGAGAGACAGGAAGAAAGAATGAAAGAAAGAACGAAAGAACGAAAGAGAGAAAGAAAGAAATAAAGAAATAACGAAAGCAAAAAAAGAAAGCAAGAAATAAAGAACGACAGAAATCACACGAATGAAACACACAAAGATTGAACAAAAATAACCACAGAAGAAAGGAACGGAAAACAAACAGAAAGAACGAAAGAAAGCAGTAAAGGAAAGACCGAGAAAGATAAGCAGAACGAGAAAATGCAAAGCAACAGCGGCAAAGACACCAAATAACATGAAAGAACAACGACA
>BGNK01002401.1:34755-103361 GCA_003297005.1 Symbiodinium sp. clade A Y106
ACTTTATTACATTTTAACATATGACATTATTCGATACGGTATGCTATTATATTATGTCATATGAGAAGATATTTGTGATATTCTAATATATTGCATTATATCAGAAAAAGTTTTATTATATTATATTAAAGCATAATATCAAGTATTTCATTTACAAGGTTATATCTTTTGATATATTGTATTGTGTCATGTTCTCTTATCTCACATTCTATTACATTTTATAATGCTTGCAAGAACATCGCACCATGATCAAGACTTGCATCAAACACGAAACTGTTTTAGAGCTTTGCAAGACTCATCATAAAGGCATTCTGTTTGCAAAAGGGGGGNAATGCTTGCAAGAACATCGCACCATGATCAAGACTTGCATCAAACACGAAACTGTTTTAGAGCTTTGCAAGACTCATCATAAAGGCATTCTGTTTGCAAAAGGGGGGTGCGTCATTGATGCATATTATATTATGTTCTAATATGTTTTATCCTAATGTATTCTGTTTTTTAAACTATAACCAATCCTATTAAAGTATAAGACAGCAAGAACAGTAACAAGAACATTAACAGGACAATAACACAGCCACAACGACAATAATGATAATAACAACAAAAACAACCACAACAGCCACAACGACCACAACAACAGCAACAACAATATTAAGCATATTGATAATAACAATGGTCATAGCAACAGCAACAACAAGACCAGCAATAACAATACTATTAACAAGGACAATAGCATTAACAAGAGCAATAAGAATAACAACAACAGCACCAACGGCAACAACAAACAGCAACAACAACCAAGGTAGCATAGGTTTTCCTCACGAAAACGTAGAGAAATAGCACGAAGTCCGTCTAAAATGTAAAGACAGCAGTTTTTTCTCAACAAAACCCAAGGTATCGTGCGTTTTCCTAACGAAAACCTCAAGAAAACTGTACGAAAACCGTCGAATATGCAAGAAAACTTGGGTTTTCCTCAGGAAAACCCAAGGTAACGTGCGTTTTCCGAACGAAAACCTGAAGAAAATATCACGAAAACCGTCCAATATGCAAGGAAAATAAGGTGTTTTCCCTAGGAAAACCCATCGAAATGTACGTTTTCCTAACGAAAACCTAAGGAAAATGGCACGAAGACCGTCCAATATGCAAGGAAAATAAGGTTTTCCCAGGAAAACCTAAGGAAATGTACGAAACAAGGTTTGGCCAAACCTTTCAAAAAAAAGGTTTGGCCAAACCTTCCAAAAAAAAACCCCGCCACCCCAACACCACCGCCACCAAGGCAAATAGTCGTGGGCATGGCTGCATTTCCTATGATTTATTTTTTTTGATGCTTATTTTAATTTTTTTTGATTCCTGCGTTTAACTTTTTTTGATGCTTATTTAATTTTTTTTGATGCCTCACCCGCTCATCGGGCCCGTCGAGCTTTACGCCGTTGTCACGGCCCGAGCTTTGTGGAAGAAATTTCTCGATGGGGCCAGGGCCTTGATATTTGTTGATCACTGCGGTGTGCACGCCGCTTGTGTCAATGGTTCTTCTCACGACTGCTTGTGGCGACAACTTTTGACCAAGCTTGAGATTGCTGATTCAGTGCCCATGATCGGTTGGTACGCCAGAGTGCCAAGCCAAAGCAATCCTGCCGATGCCCCGTCTAGGGGCTCATGCGACTTCCCGACCTGGGGCACTTTGACTAGGGAGCATCCGCGGTGCTGCATATCTGGCGAGCTCCTGAGCCCGTTAGTTGAGACGGGAGATTGATGAACGGGCTCACTCGTGTGATTGATGCCCGATCGTCAAACTGCCGGCTTCTCCGGATGTTCCCACTTTGGCAGTGCCAATCGGAAGAAAAGAGTGAGTGCGATTCAGTTCATGTGAATTCTCTTTTATAACATTCGAAGACTTTTATTCTTGATTGATGAGAACTATATTATGATCCCTATCTTTTATACGAGATATGATATATTGCGAAAAGTCGCATCAGCTATAAAGCCAACATGAAACAAGTTTCAATTTCATGTTGAACTTGAAACTCGCTTTTCGCAATATGTTTTCAACATGTTCTCCCTTTTTGAACAATGATAAACATGTTTTCACATTTGCGTGGTGCAGATTGCTTGAATGTTGCTGCCATTCCCTTTCAAGTAATCTGAGATTGGGCAAGGCCCAAAAAATTCTTTGACCCACCCACCCACCCGGGAGATTGATGAACGGGCTCACTCGTGTGATTGATGCCCGATCGTCAAACTGCCGGCTTCTCCGGATGTTCCCAATTTGGCAGTGCCAATCGGAAGAAAAGAGTGAGTGCGATTCAGTTCATGTGAATTCTCTTTTATAACATTCGAAGACTTTTATTCTTGATTGATGAAAACTATATTATGATCCCTATCTTTTATACGAGATATGATATATTGCGAACAGTCGCGGAACCTATAATTGTCAACAGTGACACAACGCAGAACGATTGTCACTATTGGACATTCCCGGCTTCCTGTCTTCGCACGGCGATTGTATTGGAGCTCCCATTGTCTGTAGAGGACTTGGCCAGTCTGACTCATTGCGGCAGTTGTTGCAATTACACTCCCACAGAGGCCGACCAGGGCCTACCATCGCCATTGTAGTTTCCCGATTGTCATGCAGAGCATTCAAGGAGTACCGACTCTTTCATATTGCTCACTGATGATGGAGCTGAGACTCCATTGCATGATGAGCGCAGGATTGCCAACCAGCAGCGATTGAACAAGACTGAACAGGACATTCTGATTGCTGCCGCAACGGAGATTGCGAAGAAGCGCAAAGATTTCTCTGAGTGATTGGAGAATAACATGGCATTGCAGATTGCCATCACTTTGTGCTGTTGAAGATTGGCACTACAGTTTTGTTTGCTCAGGATTGCATTGTGGTTGGAAACATGTTTCTCGGATTGAGAACTGGATCAACCCTTTCTGGCATTGCGACGAGATTTTGCGAACTGTATTTCAATGTACCGACGGATTTTCATTCCTGGATTCCGATTTGCTGTGCAGTTGTATGGAATTGTTTCGAGCACACTTCATTCGATTTCTTCTTGAACGTGTACCTGCTGAAGTATTGATGATTGTACTAATTATATTTAGTCGTGATTGTTGACAAAATTGTCACAATCAAGGGACCGTGTTAGATAGCATGGTCATTGCCTTGCTTTTATTGCGGTGCACAACATGTTGCCTGCATTGGCTCAAGGCTCAAGGATTGGCTCGATGCTTCCAAGCAAAAGACTTCGACCGAGTGATTGCATTCTGGGGCTGACTGCATCAGTGATTGTCTATTGTTTCTTAGATTGCTCATCATCACTTTTGGGGCACTCCTGATTGGTAGGCAAACGTTGCCTGAATTTTCATTCAAACCCCTACAGTAAACCCGAAAGCCCAAGCCTTGCAAACCCTAAACCATTAAACTCTTAAACCCTCAAGTCCTGAAACCCCAAACCCCTGAACCTGAATCCCTATATCCCTACATCNCCCCCTCCCCGGAGCCACCCCTTCAGCCCACCCTTGAAGCCGTCGAAACCTTCAAAGGGGGGCTTGAAACCCCCTTCAAGCCGGCCTTCGTCGAAGGGGGGTGGGCCCAGCCTCCAACAGTGGGTGATGCGGGTCATGCTGCCCCCTCGTGTCGATTGATCAGCGCAATTGGACAAGTACACTGAATTGCAAGCGCGGTTCGCAGAACCCAATTCTGGGGAGCTTTTTCAAAGCCTCAAGTTTCAGGCTTATTCGGACAATTCGTCGGAGCTAGGTCGCAAGCCAAACGGTCACAGACAGCATGCTTCGTTTCCTTGTTGATGCGCAGCGGCACAAAGGGGAGCTCAAGGCTATGCCCGGTTTGCGAGCCGCCAAGTGATGTCAACGAAGTGGCCCGGATTGCAATGTGCTGACGTGTCTTGTGGCCTCGTAGCTAAGATAGAGATCTCCATGATCCGACTCACTGCAAAAGGTGCACCGCCCTGGCTGTTCGAATCTTACTTCCATCACGGAAATGAGTTCTGCCATCATTTCCATGGGAAGCAACTTCAGAAGCTACACGTCGGTTCCCACAAGGTGCTGGTTGGGGCCCATGCATTAATCTTCGAGAATTCCGCGGCCGGCCTTGTTCTGATGATGTCGCTGCAACTGATGGCCTGGCAAGTCCACCGTTATAGACAGGACATACAAGTTTTCACTGCGAATAAATGCGCGGAGATCGTGGATAAGGCATGCCAGGCGAGAGCACGCAAGCACTGGTTTCTCCGGAAAGTGCCAGGCCAACACCTCTGGCCACGTGACGGAAGAGTCCAGTGTGTCAGTTTGCCGCAAGCATTTGCAAAGTATCGGCCTTATTTTCGGCTTTCAGGTGTTTGACGTTGACGGACAAGCAATCCATGAGCATTGACTGAGGTAAGGAAACATGCGGTCTTCTTGGCGAGATGCTGGCTTTGGCGGGACTTTCCGTAGATGCTGGGTGCTTGCGGTTCATCCGCTCGATGGTGCGTTGGGCAGGCACAGATGCGGGATGATTTCAACAGATCCAGCTTTTGCGAAACGATGAGCTTTGCTCACGCCTGCTCTGCGGCCATGGTGCGCGCAATGTTTTGCTGTTTCCAAATCATGTGGGTTGAGCAGGGGCTTGAAATCCAAAGGAGGATTTCCTGTCCTCGGATGCCGTGGCTGACCTTGCCTTTGGCCACTGCCTGTAGGGGCCTTTGAGAACTGCACCAGCCTGAGTGAAATGCCGGGTTTATCAGGCGAAGCCACCGGCTGAGGCAAGGCCCGTGCGGAGCTGCCTCTTTTCTTGAGGTTTCTAGTGTGAGGCACCTATTCAGGGGCTTTGAGCGAGTTTTGTTCAGCGTGATATTGAAATCGAGTGGCGTTGCCGGGATCAGGCAAGCAAAGACGGATGCTACGGTGGGCAACTATTGCCAGCCTGGGTCTTGTGCTTTCGCTTGCCGTTGCCAAGGGTTTTTCGGCAACAGGTTAACAGTGGCGCAGAGAAGCCATCTGTCGCTACTCGAGACAAGGGGCTTTCGAGTTCTGCTAGAATTGAGCCGCAGAGGAGGCTGCCATGTGAGAGTTGCATGCGAGAACAGCGCGCAAGCCGGCTGTCTTTGTGCGTGGAAGAAGTCTCAAACCGGAATGTGCTCTCAACAAGTACATGTGCTTGAGGTGCTTTCAAGGTGTTCTCAGTGCAGCGGTGAAAGCATCTGACACCATTGACACGCTTCGTAGGACCCCCGGTTGTGCACACATCTGTATTGACTCGAGCATTGGCTGGCGCAGCAGTGCCGCCGGAACCCGGTCAAGCTCAAACCTCGCGAAGGTGAGTGCTACATGATGGAGCTGGAGCAGAGATCGCACAAGTCGGGAACCTGGGTGGCTCAAAAATCGGTTGCAGCTTCCTGTGACGGAACGCGTCAACGTTCTGCCCGAGGTCATCGACTGCACAAGGTGTCGCAAGCAAGGTTGCGCAGGCCGATGCATTGGCCAATGGTTCCGTGGAGTGAGTGGGCTGGGGCCTGGGGCCTGGGGCTTGAGGTAACCCAGATGCCGCAGCAAGTTCCGGTTCCTCAGTCCCAGGCGGGGCACCGTCCGGAGAACCGAGCAGGTCTTGGCTCCATGTCTCTATCCGATGCATCGAAACTGTGATGAAGCAGGAGGGTGCCAAGACCCAAGCGGCTGCTGTCCCAGTGTTATTGTGCCGACAGATTCTGTCGGGACTATGCCCGACATGACTTGTCTGCAGGTGCAGCAGATCCCAGCTGCGCAGCCCCAGGTGCGGATTTTGTCCGGAGGAATGCAAACATTTTGTTCTACGTGTCCGTCCGATGNGAGGAATGCAAACATTTTGTTCTATTGGTCCGTCCGCTGCATCGAAGCCGTAATGGAGCAGCAGGGTGCCAAGACTCAAGCGGTGTTATTCTGCCGAAAGATCTTGTCGGGACTATGCCCGACATGACTTGTCTGCAGGTGCAGCAGATCCCAGCTGCGCAGCCCCAGGTGCGGATTTTGTCCGGAGGAATGCAAACATTTTGTTCTACGTGTCCGTCCGATGNTGTCGGGACTATGCCCGACATGACTTGTCTGCAGGTGCAGCAGATCCCAGCTGCGCAGCCCCAGGTGCGGATTTTGTCCGGAGGAATGCAAACATTTTGTTCTACGTGTCCGTCCGATGCATCGAAACTGTGATGAAGCAGGAGGGTGTCAAGACCCAAGCGGCTGATGTCCCAGTGTTATTGTGCCGAAAGCTTTTGTCGGGACTATGCCAGACATGGCTGAATGACTTGTCTGCAGGTGCAGCAGATTCCAGCTGCGCAGCCCCAGGTGCGGCTTTGTCCGGGAGAACGCAAACATGTGTCCGTCCGATGCATCGAATCTGTGATGAAGCAGGAGGGTGCCAAAACCCAAGCGGCTGATGTCCCAGTGTTATTGTGCCGAAAGATTCTGTCGGGCCTATGCCAGACATGGCTTCTGAATGACTTGTCTGCAGGTGCAGCAGATTCCAGCTGCGCAGCCTCAGGTGCGGCTTTTATCCGGAGGAATGCAAACATTTTGTTCTATTGGTCCGTCCGCTGCATCGAAGCCGTAATGGAGCAGCAGGGTGCCAAGACTCAAGCGGTGTTATTCTGCCGAAAGATCTTGTCGGGACTATGCCNGAGGAATGCAAACATTTTGTTCTATTGGTCCGTCCGCTGCATCGAAGCCGTAATGGAGCAGCAGGGTGCCAAGACTCAAGCGGTGTTATTCTGCCGAAAGATCTTGTCGGGACTATGCCAGACATGACTTGTCTGCAGGTGCAGCAGATTCCAGCTGCGCAGCCCCAGGTGCAGCTTTGTCCGGAGGAATGCAAGCATTTTGTTCTATGTGTCCGTCCGCTGCATCGAAACTGTAATGGAGCAGGAGGGTGCCAAGACCCATGTGGGTGATGTTTTTTTGGCTTAGTTGAAGCGGCTGCCAGGTAGACTCGCAGGTGCAGCAGCAGGTTCCTTTTGCACGCCTGCAGGCCAAAATGCAGCGAATTACACTCTCTCTTCAGTCTCAGCTCAAGGTGCTGAGTGTGATTTTTGGCAGGCTGTCAAGAGCAAGTCGGTCTCAGTCCCAGCTTTTCAAGACTCTGCGAAGCTGGCTTAGCGGAGTTTCAGGCGGCCCTGGCGAACCAGACGTTGGGGCCCGGGCTGGAGGGCAATCTGTCCGCTCAGGCTCCGTTGGGTTGGGCTGCCGGAGCGAGAGTGCGGCGCGCAGCGCGAAGCGCAAATCCTTTCTGAGCCGACGCATTTGGTTTCAAAGCTCGAGTGACCAGGGAGTGACTCCTTGTGCCGATGGGGGGCGGCGATGGAAAGGATGGAGAGGTTTGCCGAGGAGCTGAAAGACATGCAACGGGCCGCACGTGAGCGTCGCCTGGCTGTCATCGCCACATCGGAGCGCAGCCAAGCCCAAGCTGCCGGCAGCTCTCAGCTTGGTTCCTGGTCTGAGCTCTGCTGAGCGCAGGCTGGGAGGCATGCAGAAAGGCTTCTAAGGCCCTCAGACCAGTGCTCTGCTGCCACGGCCGGAGGCACAGTTGACACGACTGATGCTCGTACGCATCTTTCCCAGCACAGTGACAGGCCCGCTCGGGCTGCCCGGTGCACGACGAAGAGCTTCGTGCAGTTCTCACTGAGATCGAAGAAAATTGGGGACGCTGCGTCTGGACCCGAGGTGAAACTCCATAGATTGTGTTGGATCTGATGTCTGATGAATCAGGTGGGATTGTACATTCACGGGTCCACGATTTTCTCCAACAAGCAGCCGAAAGACTTGGAAGCCTGGCTGCAACGGGGCCCTGGAGTCCTGGAAGCTTGTGATGACCTGGCCGTCGCCCGCTCAGGATTTGCTCGCAATTGTGGACGAAGCCAAACAGGTCATCGCTTCGGGGTCGAAGGAGCAACATAAAGTCACAAAGCAGCCCATTTTCCTTGCCTCGCGTGTGATCGCGTGTGTTGCCGCGTGTGGAACTCCACGTCAGGAGGCGCAGTTTGTCCTCGGCCGCTGCGAGGTCTCGGTCTACGAACGCTCCTCGGCCCAGAGGAGCTCGTGCTCTCGTGGGCCTCGTGGGCCTCGTGGGCCTCAGCCAGCGCATGCCAGCGCGCGACGACCGCGACGAGAGCCGAGGTGACTTCTGGCTGAGGAGGCTGGAGGCGATGGACCTGACAATGCTGAGTCCTGGTCGCTCAAACCGCTTTCGCGACCACGATTCTAAGAGGGTTCCTTTCGTGCCGGCTGCAAAGGCATCTTTCTGGTTTCTGCAGGGTCTTTGCGACAAGTGCGGCTCATTCGAGGACTTGCATCTCAACCCCGAAGCACTTTGTCTTGCTTGAGATCGACGATCCCCGTGTGCGAAACTTGACGCTGCCACTGGACGTCCTCGAGGAGACCTTCGGGGCCCCTTCGGGGCCCCGGGCCCGGCGCTCTGAGCTCCGCTGACTCCGCTGGCTCCGCTCCATTTGAAGTCGTTGCGGCTTCCAGGAGTCGGTGGCCTCGTATGCAGAGTACACCTGGCTGAAGGCTCATCGGAGGATGGATGGCAAAGGAAAGGACCCTAGAGGGTGTGGGAACATGGTAGCGCGGAACCTTCCCACCGCCTTGTGCCTCTCGCGAGGACCTCTACTCGGCTGCGAAGAACTGTTATTTCGCCGGGAGCACTTGAAAGCGATTGCTTTGCAGAGCTTTGGAGCGGCGTTAACGAGGCTTTTCGGATCCTGTGCTTCGGCCAGCAGCTCATCCAGAATGGACGGATCCCCGACCTCACAGCTGCCAGGGCCACGGCGAGCGCAGCTGCAAGCTCAGCTTGAGTCACGAAGTCTTGGCCCTTGGCTTCAATTGGAGGCCAACCCGAAGTACGAAGTGGTCCAGTCGGTCTTCGATGCACTCTCGGTGGAGCCGGGCCACTGGCCCCATTGCCATTGAAGTATCCGAAGTCCTCCCTTTTGAAGGGCCCCCGTGCTTTGAGGTGAATGGGATGTGGTCGAAGCGATTTTCGGTCGGCTCTTCAGAACCGAGCCGCGGCCTGAGCCTGTGACCAGCATCTTCGCTCGTGGCATCTCGTCGCGTCGTTTTCGTCACCCACGTTCTTTCGCAGTTCTCCCAGCTCAATCTCTGTTTGAGACTACTGTGTGCCTCGTCTTTCGAGGTTAGAGACTTTCACCGGGAAGATCGTTGCCGCCCGAAATGGTGACGATGAGGCCGAGATGCAGGATTACTGGCCGGCACGGCCTAGACTGGTGCCATAGCTGTTATTTTTGCGAACCTCCATGCTTCCTGTTAGCCTGTAGCACGCAAAACCTTACGACGATCACACCCTTAGCGAACTAGGGGTCCGCACAAAGATGCACCTTTAAAGAACTCCACTGTGCTCCACAGAGTCTTTCGAACAAGAAACAGCCTCCAATTCCAAGCACCTGTGCGTGTCATCCTTTGCGCAGGGAGCATCCTGACAACTAGCGTGTTCCACATACTCCCGGCCAGGTCTCTGTCCACGGCGCATGTTGGTCAGAAAAATCTGGGACTTCCGATCACCTCTTCTGTTCGTGAGGCTCCCCTTTGGGGATAGTTGAAACTACAGTCCTCGGCATCCGATAGCTAACGACAGATCACCCTTTCTCCAGCCTGCTTCCGACACCTTGTCCGACTTAGCTAGACAAGCTTTGTAACAGCCGACTGTCTCAATTGAAAAAGCAAACCTACAACCGGGAAACCTTCCAACTTTAAAAATACGAAGATTCCATCAGGAGATCCAATCTGCAATGAGAGATTGTTCCAGTCATCTCTCTACAAAACGACATTTAAGCTCCTCGTGGAAAACCCTCCGCTTGAAGGATTGGCCCAAAGGAGCTGGCGCGACCTACACCGCTACATCGCTGGGCAGAAACTTTCAGCTTTCCGAAATGGACTCAAACCGTTTTTCCTCCTTGAAGAAACCCTTTCATCAGGGCAAGTGCTCGCTGCCTCTGGCAAGCGACAAGAACGAGGACCTACCATCCCAGATCCGATCCACCGGTGCTAATCTCGAAAGCCCTCGTCCGCAATAAGTCTTAAGCGCTACCGGAACGACGCAACCACCTAGACATGAACCAAGATATCGTTTAAACACATGAATACATGCAGCCCTTTTGGCACTTGTGGAAAAGAAGTTTGATGGTAGCGGAGCTGCCGCCGAATCCAACTCGTGAGGAGTTGGTGACCGGGTGGAGCTCCAATGGCCGGGACCCTTAGCCTCTTGTAGGCATTAGGGTCCTCCGTGCCGCAAACACTTCTTTTGCTGGCCTGTGGCTGCAGTTGGCTCTGCCCACCGAGCTTTTTCTTCAGCGTAAGTCCTCAGCGAAAGGCAGCTCCGAAGGCTGGCCTGGAGAGGGCGCGTGTGGCCTTGGGACGGCAGCCTGGTCGCTCAGCGCTTGAGATCCAGAAGAGTTTGTCGTGAAAGGTCCCATCTTTCGGGCGTCCTCGTCCAAAGTGCGGGGTCGGCTCCTCGCCAAAGCCACTTCCTCCTTCGCCTTATCTGAATGAAACGGGCTAGCAACAGGGCCAGTCATCTCAGAAACCGCCACAGGCTCTGCTACAACCGCTCCGCCCTGCTCTAGGTGCTCAACAACGCCCCCGCGACGCTTCCCCATATCTAGATTCACCAGCTGGTAAAATCGGATCTTGGCCCAAGGCTGTTGCGTAATCAGCTGCAACGGATGCAGCCCCTAACTCTGGATCACCAGTGGCGGCACTCCTTCTTTGCCTTCTCAAGTGGTCCATGGCCCTGCTACAGCTTCACACTGAAGCCTTCTAGCGCACTAGCCTAGCCCAATAAAGCCGCTAGACGTTGAGGATTACGGGAGAGTCGAGTATCAGCCAGCAGCTTCAAAGCCCAACCTCGCGCAGGTGTTCAAGGAGTACAAGTCACAGAGCGGAGGTGCAAGGATCAACAACTTCAAGAAGATGATGCCCGTGCTCATCATGATGTGCCAATTGATGCAAGGCGAGGGCTCCAGCTACGCATTGCCAGCCGCCGCTCTGATGGATGAAGAGAGTGTTTCAATGTTGATTTTTGCGCTTGGGTTTGGTTGCTTGGTTGCTTTCCTGGTTCTCGGAGTGCCTTGGATCCTCTCTGCTTTTACGAGCTGGCTTGTGAACAAGATCTTTGGCTGGGGCGCTGTTACGGGCGAGGGCCAGACGACTACAGCACCAAGGCAGCAAACCAAGGACGCGGAAGTTCAGTGCAACCGAGGCAGGAGCAGGGAGATCAAGCGACGGAGTTGAGGCAGATGCTTGCGGAAAGGGGTGCAGAAGGCCGTGACTTCCACTTCCAAGATGAGGTCATGCGGCTTACGGACCAAGTTCGCGGATCGGAGCATGAAATGGTCAAGGCACGGTCAAGACCGTGTCGTGCCGTGCCAAAAAGAATCTCCGTTGCCCCCAACCATGGGGAACGATTTCACTTGCCAAGCTGCGGGAACATTGGGAATAGTGTGGCACGTGATTTTACTCCTTGCCAAGCTTGCCTCGGACGAGTGGGATAGATGCGGTGAAAATTTCTTCAGTGGTGACTCGGGCGCCTGTAGAAAGGAGGGCTCCCGAGTCGAGGCGGGGTGTTACCATGTCACCCTGCCCTTTGTACACACATTTACCACGGATGCAGCCCTTTTGGCACTTGTGGAAAAAAGTTTGAGAAAGCATTGTCTAGATCCCGAAAGCCAAAAACCCGGACGACCTAGAACCAGACTACGAAGCCGCTTAATCTTCAATAAAGATGACCTGAACGTTCCGAGCCTCGGGTGTGCGTTCGGAACGACGGCCACATCCTTTTCACCATCATCCTCACGATTCAAAGCCCCGAGACTATTTGGATCACTCCTGATCTACAACAGATGGCTCACACCACCCTCAGAGGATGACACATCTTCGTCAAACGCGGGCTGAGACATCGGAGCAATTGCAGGAGGATGGTTGCTGCTTGTTTTGTCGCGCCTCCAAGTACAGTGAGAGGGTAAGCCTCCTAGTTGCAGGCTGCAGCGGCTCATGCAAATGCCATAGCTGTTTCCTGCTAAAACCTCTGCACAACACGGGCTTGTCTGCCGGGCCATGTCTTTCCACGCAGACTGCGAGTTCTATCTTGCGTTTTTTTGGAACGCTTTCTTTCTCGCTTCTTGGGTCGCTTCAAGATGCATGTAATCTCCCGGCATGAACATGTAGTTGGACCTGCAGATGTGTGGTCTCATCAGCAAGGCCGCCCTGCGACGGACCCTGGCACGACTCAAGCGCGACATGGACGTGCAACAGTTGCTCGTTGCCACGAGTGATGACGGGGTGCGGGATCGAGCTATGCTGTTGGTGAAACTTGTCTACTCGGACCAATCCTGTGGAGCATTGTGTAGTTCTGCACATCCAGTGGCTCCTTTACGTATTGGCCTGTTATGGGTCAGCCCCTTGAACTCTCCTGAGCGCCGGTAGCTTGCCCGGTGTCATCTGCGTCGCAGCAGACCTTCGATCCCCTCCCACCCCGCACATCCAACATCATGTTTCTAGGGCAGTCTAGACTTCAGAATTCGCGAATGCACCCCACCGCATCAGCCTACGTGATTGAACGGGGTGGGCTCATGGTGAAAGCCTTGCTGGAAATGAAGGCTCCGATGGCTTCTGATCTAGACGTCCAGACAAACTTGCACCCAAAAGCCTTATTGGACTTTACAGAACCAAACCTCTCTGAAGCAATGCTGACATGGCGACTGCCACGGCACTCAGCCACACATGGATCACCTGACCTCACGTACTAGCTACAGCGACTCTACGGGCCGAGCTGGCCACCGCAGCCTCGGCACTGCTTCCGGGTTGCAGCCACCTCAACCACGCTCGTGAAGAGCTTGTCTTATCTTTTGATCTTCTCCGGCACACGTGCCTGAAAGATTTCAACCAGGCCAGGCCAACCTGTAAGGCGGAAAACTTCTCTCTCGCTCCAGTAGATGACTCAGCAGCTGGTCTTCCATGTGGAAGCGCAGAAGGTCAGCCAGCTATTATACATTATCACTGATCACCATGTGACGGGGGGCGCCTGCACCATGATCGCTTCAACCCAGAAACACTTCGAGATCGGACGTGTGAGAACATCGGTGCAGATTTTGCCAGGGACAAGATTTTCTGTTTTGGCGGCATGTTTCCGATCAGGCCGAGACCGAGGTCCCTGCTGTCCAGGTCTGCGCGTGCGGGCTCTGTGATGGAGAGGCACGGGACAGGGCTGCGGGCAGAGCAGTCTCAGCTTTTCAACGAAAATTTCCCTGTTTGTTTCTGATGTTTTGTGATGCCTTGTAGAGGCGCCGCCCTTGCGATGGCCGGAGGCGAGAGCAGGGCCCAATCCAGGGAAGCCTACGCACCCACCGCACTGGCGCTTGCAGGCTTGGCGCGCGGCGGCGCTAGACCGGCTTCCGTGCTGCACCATCTCAGGAGGGTCTTGGAGGGATCTGATGATGTCCAGTGTCCAGGGAGTGCACCGTTTAGCAACACGGGGCTGCAGGCTTCAAGCGATTGAGGGGCTTCCAGACGAGCACTGCTGGAGCCTGCCGAATGCGCAAGGCCGGCACATTTTGGCGGCGGCTTGGCAGCCAGGATTTTCAATCATGTGCGGCACGTGACGAAGGCTCGGCGGCTGCTGGAGCACACGGTGCAGATGGCAAACTGCCAGCATTGCCAGAAGCACAGAGCTAAGCAGAGGGAAGGCTCTTGGGGGAGCTCTGGCTCCTGGCCGAGGCTTTCATCTGCTCTGCATCGTGAAAACTCTCCGAAGCAGGGCGTGGTCGAAGAAAGGCGGCAGCTGCCCTCTCTGCCACAAGAAGTTGAGGACTGAGGTCGACAAGCCGAGGGCCAGCACCTCAGGCTCGCAGGAGCTGCGGAGGCTCCGGCTCCCCAGTCTGGCTCCGAGGCCTTCAAGCTCTGGGGGGCCGCGATGGCCGCGAGGCCAGGTGCACTTGCATCCAGGCAGGGGAACTGCCTTGGCCTTGGCTTTTGTTAAGGCCAGCTGACGACGAGACAGCGCAGCCTCAGGGTTGAGATGAAAGCACGCACGAAACGCCGAAGCGCGTGGAGAGTGCGAGGGTCTTTGGCGAAGTGGCGACGACGAGAACGAGCCCCGGAGCTGGATGGTTGGGGGACCGTCGCCAGTCCCAGTGACAGCTCGAAACGAAAGGAGATGACCAGGACGGGGAAGGGCCAAGCCGATAAGATAAGCTCGCAATCTGGTGGACCTGAAGACTTGGCTCGGAAAAAGGTCCTGAAAGGTTTGCTGCAGTTGCGAGAGCCTCTCGCATCATGTGCGACGGCCAGGTTCTCGGGAATTTGACCAAAGGCTCCCGCGAAGCCTCACCGCGGGCTGGAGACGGCTTCAAGCAGCATTTCCGGCCAGGCAAGAAGGAGTACACCGGCTTTCTCTCCAAGTTCGTGAGTTGAGCACCCGCTTCAATCTCTGAGCTCTCGTCCCAGAGCTGAAACAAGACTCCGATTCCCAGACGCCCTGCTTCTATTGCAGTTTCTGGCGGGCTTTGCAGTCTTCTCGCAGCCTGTTTCTGGAGTGGAGCTTGTGCGGTGGTTGTACAGCTGCTAGAGGCTCGAGCCATTTGGCACCCTGAACCTGCAAAACTCGAGACAGCCCGGGGCCGCCCCTATAGTAAAAGAACTTGAGACTCCCAGAACCACCACAAGACATAGACATAGACCTTTAGAAGAGAAATACCTCCCGATGGCTTAAAGAGCGAAGGCGAACACCACTTCTGCAAGTTGTCTCTTCTTTGTGTCCTTTTTCCGTAAGCGCCGCCCCAGAGTTCGGCCGAGCACGGAGGCCAAGAACTTCCAGGATTCCAGGTCCTAGGTCTCTCCGAGTCTCTCCGAGTCTCTCTGTTTCTGTGTTGTGGGTGAGAGGCTCAGCTTCTGCAACGGGAGGCGATTGCGATGGCCAAAGAGGACTCCTCCGGATCATCCTCCGAGAGCGAGGAGGTGCAGCACAGCGCTGTGTTGAGGTGTTGAAGGAGCAGAGACGTCGTGTCTGCAGTGCAGGACAAGGAGTCGCTGGATGACAAGCTGCTGCATCCTGAGTTCCGATGCTGCATGAGCACCTGAGAGAGTTGTGCCGGGCTCTTCCACATCACAGGAAGCGCATAACGAAGCTGGGCAAGGAAGGCAATGTTGAAGGCTTGGTCAAGGAGGCACACTGCGAATCCCGAAACTAGCCTTTCCCTGCTTGCTGCGATGTGTTGGTTCGAAGGCGAAGTTGGCAGACTGCTCACCGGAGATGGTCTCCTTTGCTTCCCGAAAAGCCAAGGATCTCAGTGTATCTGCTGTTCTGCCCACTCCACATGTCTGGTAGACTTTCGGTTGCCGGAGTTTTCGGTAGACACCAAAGCCCTGACCGTCACGTAGGACAGGCTGCCGCCGCAGCCGACTGCATGAAGATACTTAAGACTTAAGAGACCTATATGCCCTTCCTGGGCAAAGGGCGGATCCCGAAGCCGAGAGCCGAGATCCGAGCCCTGGTGGCTCGCGCGCTCACCTTTCCCGGCTCCTTGCGAGATGCAGCTGCGCAAAGCGTACACCCCACGAGCCAGACCGCTTCTTGGCACTCTGCACGTGCCTGCCCGCCAACCCGGGGGACAAGCTGACTCCTTCAGGTTATCACCCTCCTTTCGCCTGAGCGGGCCCTCGCCCGCTTTGCGACTCTTCAGCAGGGTCTTTCACTGCACATATAGCCATGCACTGAGCAGTCGACCCAGTTGGTTTGGCCTGCTTTCTGTCCATCTTGCTTGGCTAGCTGCTGCAGGACCTGGGTAATTTAGCCTTCCAGAAGAAAGAGTACGTTCGGGTCCCAGTTCGTCAATCCTGGTGGAAGTAGGTAGCAGGTAGCAGATTCTGCTGATGAGGAGCAGGCGCTGGAGTACTACGCGGGCGCCTTGCTCGGGGACCTCGGGTGGCAAGTCGTGTTTTCGTGCCTGTTCAGGTGTGAGTGTACTGTATGTGGAGCTGCGAACACCAGTCCCCTACTAGCGTGCGACAACCGCCTGCAGGATGTCCCCGAGAAGTACAAGATTTACAGCAATCGTCTAGCCCCTTGTGTTGAGGGAGACCTCCTCGAGATGCCACACACGATTTCAACAAGGCTCTGCTTGCCAGTTCCAGCTGGGAAGATACACAGAGGTGCCAGCCAGTGCCGGCCGTGCAGCGACCGACGAAGAGCATGCTCTTCTTGCAGTCAGGCTCTGGTGGAGGCCACCAAGGCCATCAAGGAGAACAGATCCTGGCAGCCTGGCTGGGCCTTCGCAGGGACTTGCGCTGCGTCCGAGCACGCCCAGGTCCAAGGGCTACTTTCGAGCCGGCCGTGCGGCCTTGGAGTCCGGACCTCCCGAGAGCAGGTCGTCGTTTTTGCGAGCCGACGGGGCCGAATGGTGCATGGGCCGCTCAGGATGGAGTATTACCAGGAAGCCTTGGAGATGTTCGAGAAAGGCCTTGAGAAGGAGTCAGGTGCTCAGGGAAACAGTTTCCAGCTTTCCTTCCGTCCCCGGTCACGGAAAGGCCAAGCAACAAGGACCTGGTCACCTGGACGCAAAAAGCCAGAGACATCCGCAATCAGCAGCAGCAGGACGCCTTCCACGGGTTTCTGTGTCTTTGCCATTCGATGAAGATTTGACTTCAGGAGAAGCTCGTGAAAAAGCATACCACCGACTACTCCAAGTTCGATTCCCTGATGCAGCAGCAGAAGGAGGAGGAGGACGAGGAGGAGGAGCTGCAGCTTGTCCACACGCTTAAACAGTGTGGCAGCGAGCTGCTCCAGTCCAGGCCGCGAATGACCCGAATAGGATCATCCTCGGCGACAAGTGCAGATGCTGAGCATCGGAGGGTTTCTGTTCTCCTTTGCCTTTCGGATGTCCGTAGCTGCCGTAGCTTCCCGTCGAGGTACTACTCGTCCTCGAAGATGGTCCGGCCCCATCCAACTCTTGTTTGTGGATGTCGCAGAGATCCTACTCGGCCAGGAACAACGGCAGCTAAAGGCCATGCTTGGCTACAAGGAGCCTCCGCCCCCGCCTTGGCAGTCTGCCCACTCTGCCTACATCCGCGGCGGGCCAACGTGGAAGCTCTTCGAGGCCTCCGCCCTTCGAGCCGAAGTTTGACATGGATGTCATCTACAGGCCCCCTCAGCCCCTCGCATCTTGTAGCTTCCAAGAAGTCGGGTCATAATCTCGTAACCTGGGAGAGGCATGATAACCGTGGCGCGAAGACGCAGCATCCCATCTGGGTGCGGCACACGTTGGGAGAGAAACTCTACGCAGGTCGATGTGTTTCTGTGGACACTGGCTGACGGTTGAGGATCCCACAACTCGTGAGTGGCGCATCGATGCCAAACCGGCACCTAGCCGGGTTGACTACAGCGACTCCCAACAAGCACAGGCGGCCGCCTCGCCTGAAGGCTGAGAATTCAGCTGGTCTCTTGCTGTGGGAGAGGCCATCGCCCTCTTCTTGGAAAGGCAATCCGAGGTCAGGACCTTACCTTACCGGCAGCTTCTCCAGCATATGTAGCACCCTAGGTTCAGCATGCCGACGAGCTGTTGAATCTCGTGGATCAGCGAGCCTCCCCTGTGGAAGCCTATGTTCAGGCAGTCTGCCCCTTGCTCAGCCTCGGGCCTAGAAGACCCGGGCACCTGCCAGGCGGTGCGAGACGTCGTGGGGGAGCTGATGGGCCGTGGCCCCAGCGGGCTTTTCGCGTTTGGATGGGCTGAGGCAAGGCATGCCAGGTACAGCATCGCGAGCGACATGCTCACGGTGATAAATGCGCACGCATGAACTCGTTTGGGTCAACCGGGGCCGGGACCATCTTTCATGAGAACAAGCTCTAAGTTGGAGCGCTCTGAGCTCTGCAGGTGCCACAGACAAAGATGGAAAACGACGGAAGCACAGTGTCCTCGGGAACGATGCCAGGGGGCCCGTGGTGTGACGAAGTGAAGAGCGGCGTTCATCCGCTTTGCCTTTGCTTAGGCACGGTGGCTTTTTGTTGGCCTCGGGTCTGCCCTGCCGCTACTGACGGCGGCGAGGCCCGAGAGCAGTAAGAACCACCAATACACAGAGACGCGGCCCCCTTTCGCTGTACCGTGAGGTATCTGCCCGCCTCGGAGATCGTCGCCAACACGGCGTCGCCAAGCAGCACCTGAGTGCTGGCGCCATCTATTCAGGAAAGTGCACTCATGAGTGAGAGCTTCTCTCCGCCGAGGCACCGGGGCGCGTACATCGCGGATCTTTACATGACCATCGCAAGGGAGCCCGGGCCTTCTGAAGGGAGCGAGCGGGAGAGGTCGACGCTCGAGTCCTCTGAGTTCTGCAGAAAGGAACGGCTTAAAGTCGCAGCAGGTGAAGTGCGGATCCCACCTGCTCCGAGTTGTGCTACTGTGCGCAGTGCGGGGGCGCTGTTCAGGTTTGTGCACCGGCCATCTCACGAGCTTGCGGTCGTGGATCCCGATGGAGCCGATGAGAACAACTTGACTGGCCGAGTCGATGTTGCAGCGGCCTTGGCCCGGCGGCCACATGCGGCCACCGTGCTCGAAGCGCTTCGCTAAGGGCCAAGTGGTCCCCTCAGGCGGTTCTTGACTACGAGCTCTTTGACCCGGGCTTGATCGGCAAGGGTGTCGGCACCTCGATTGCAACGCCCTTTTTCGCGATAACGAAAGCCCCAGGTCTTGGCCAAAGTGAACCACGTCAAGAAGAAGCTGGTAACCTCTGACCACATGATCCTCCCCATGGGCCGGGAGCGCTCTCGTGCCCGGGGGCCTGGGGCATCGGCATCCAAACATGCTCCGAGGCGCGCAGATCCTGTGTGCACCCTGCGAAATCGTGTGCCCTCGCGGGGCCAGCCCCTCGACTGTCACTTCTGGCCTCTTTCTGATCTCGTACGTTTCAAGGATGGACCAGATGGCCTGGACTGGCAGGCCATCTGCAGCAGAGCAGGTTCGCAAGGGAAAACTTCGGCTCTTTCCGCTGTGGTTGCAGGCAGGTGACGACTCGCGGTGGGGTGCCTTCTACGAGGTGAAGGAATGCAGCAGAGAGCACCAGCACTGCTTTGGCCGTGACGCGAGGCGGGTAACTTCGACGGGGCTCTCCGTGAGTGTGGAACCCAGTTGTCACGCCCTGGCGGATTTCTGCGTGATTCTCATTTGCCCAGGCCCTGGCGCAGCCTTGGGCTCCAAGCTCAGGACTCTAAGAAACTCTCGAAAGGACAGGGTTCCAGAGGGATGTTTGGGCGGCACCGACGCAGCCACTAGCCTCAAAGGAGGGGATCGGCTCAAATGCGGGTCGGTAGGCTTGCCAATGTGCTCCTCGCAGGGGCTTCGATTTGCACCCCACTGTTTCTGGCGGGGTGCGATGAGGCAAGCAGCGGCGTCGACACCACTTTTTTGGCCACGACAGCCTCGACCACCCTTGTAGATGGCATCGGCAGCACGAGCACCACAGGAGCGGTTGTGACGCCCGAGTCCACCACGCCCGGTAGCACGAGCACCACGAGCACATCGAGAACGCCACGCACACTAGCAGGCGATGCGCAATTTCTGTTGCATGCATCCTTCGGACCAACGCGGGCTAGCCTCGACGCGCTCCAGTCCAAGGACCATGAATCTTGGATCAGAGAGCAGATGG
Source organism: Symbiodinium sp. clade A Y106 (assembly GCA_003297005.1). Classification (NCBI taxonomy): domain Eukaryota; class Dinophyceae; order Suessiales; family Symbiodiniaceae; genus Symbiodinium; species Symbiodinium sp. clade A. The sequence goes on from BGNK01002401.1 coordinate 54,433, forward strand.
CTTTCACACCCTCCCTCCTTCGGAGCCGATATCGGAAGCGAGCGAACCCGGCTACAACGGAAGAGAAGGAGCCGGGAGTACCCCGCACGCCCTGCGAGCCAGGTTCGCGATGGCAACAGGTCGCGCTGAGCCACGATGACATTGGCAAGGCCATCGTCGCCACTGGCAGTGAGATTTACGTTGCTGGCAAGTTACGGACGGATTTGGACCCCAGCTACGTGTTGAATGGCCTGAGCGTCGGGCCCTTGCTGGCATCCGTTTGCTGAATTTCGAGTTTCTTTTGGAAAAGAGCGCTGCCTGCGGAGGCGCCACAGTCATGCAGCTCGGTTGCGAAGTCGAACTGGGCCAACTCGGGGAAGAGCTGCAGCACAGAGGCCAATCGAAAGCACGCCAACACAAGTCTGGAAACAAGAAGTGGTTCCAGCCAGCAATGTCCGATCCTTTTGCTCTGTTCTCTGCAGGTGAACAAATGGAGGTGCCGGAATTCGGCCGCCTGGGTCGCTGAACTCCTCTGCCAGCAGGTGTGGGAAGGGTTGGGCAGGTTTTTGCCGTCTTTTTTGCCTCCAGTGCTTCTTGAGGAGTGCTTCGATGCCGGCTTTGGCTATGACGGGGATGACTGCTCGCAGGGCTGGCCCTCGCTGAACTTCGAGGGCTATGCCGCGAAGCATCACAGTTGGTGCAGCGGTGCAGCATCTTGAAACATGTAGCGCAAGATTTGCTAAGGTATGCTCCGTGGAGCCTGCGGCGACCGTTGGCAGCCAGCTGATTGTTTCTACGTCCTCCCAGTGCAGCGGCACCACAGACACTTGTCTCAGCACTTCGCCTCGCCGCCTCGCCGCCTCGACGCAATGCGACGCATGTTTGCGCTTTCGTCTTCTGCCCCAGGTAATGCTGAACCCTGGGATCCACGTGAGTGGCCTGTCCCAGACATCCGCCGCCTTCTCTTCCGTGCGCCCCGGTGTCATCGTCCTGGACCAGACGCCGGCACCTAGACCGCAACAGTTGCCGGGTTTCCTGCTCTAGGGCGCTACGGCTTTCTTGACTGGTCCAGTGCTGAGGCTCCTTGTGACTTTGGTGATTTCATCAAGGCCTGGTGTTTGGCAGTGCTTTCGCCATGGTGACTGCAGTCGCTGACCTTCCCAGGTCAACAACTTGGCCTACCGCTATGACTCCCGCCTGAAGTTGCTGGATGTCCAGGCTGCGTCACAGGACGCAGCTGCAGTTCCTGAAACTATGAAAGCTTCCAGTTGGGCAGCCCGTCGAGGAGACCTGTGTGGCTGTGCCCAAGACGGCGTTCAATGCGGAGCAGTGTGAAGTTCAGGCAGTAACGGCAGCTAGAGTCTAGAGTCTAGAGCTGATCATAGTGGGTGGAAGCATGACTTCACGACACGGGGCACGGAGTGTGGGGCACGAGGCTGGCCGCGTGTGCAGCGTGGTGCAAGCGACGTCGGCAACGTTGGTTTTGAACAGCAGCACCCTGGAGCTCATCTCCGTCCACTCAGACAGCTACGTGTACACGGCCGGGCCTCCGAGGGCGATGCCTGCGAGATAGCATCAGCAGGGGGGGGGCATGGTCGATGCTGTGCCAGGTCTCCGAGCTGCGTACCTCCACGGGTCCCTGTGGAACGCTCTCCCGATGGAAGTTGCTGGACTGCACCGCGGTGGACTGCACGGAAAGTTCCTTCGACACCAGTGACAGACAGCTTCTCGCGACTCGGAGGATCGACTACCAGAGAGGCATTTAAAGTTGACATGAAAACAAGAACTACACGACAAACCGTTTGATGTTGCATACAGATCTAAATTGATTTGCAGCATACTGGTAGCAGCATACTGTAGTGTATAGGGGCGAACCAAGGTGGATGCGTTGGGGCAGCAACAAGGCGAATACCGAGACATTTTCGTGAGTTGTTCCAACGTCGCGGCCAACTCGGTGATCTCTCTGGGAGGGATCGTTTTCCAGCACGTCTACTTACATGAAGGAAAGGTCTACGACTTCTCAGCTTGGGTGAGGCAGCATCCGGGTGGAGCCAGTGCGATCACCAAGTGGGCAAACACAGGCTACGAGCTCGTGTACCCAGCGAGCCATGACATGTCGCGTTTCGAAACGGCGCTGGCCGACAAGAACCTTCAGTATGTGCCTCGGATGCTTTGCGACAGGTCAAGTCCAAGTTGATCTCGTTTCATGTCGGCTGCCCCGTCGTCGGTCCCGGAAGGTGGGCTCGCTCGGTGAGGAGATCCGCTACCTGAGCCTTCCAACATCTCTGCAGTCGGAGTCTTTGGCGCTGGCCCTCGCACCTCCGACCTCTTCGGAAGACCTCTCCCTTGCAACATCGACGCACGGTGTGATTAAAAGAACAGCAGCCACTAGGTTACCACTCACACCTCTGAGGCATGCCCTTCCCCTGGTGAAGCGGCCAACCAACCTTCCCTTGGCAACAATATGCCCTTCTTCATGCTGCCTGGCGGAGAGGAAGGGGCCGGACTCAGTGCTGCTGCCTGCCTACACCAGAAACCCCAAGCCCTGAACTCTATACCGTGTCCATACCGTCGATACCCCGAGGCCCCGAACAGGCCAAAACTAAAAGTATCATGCGATCTCAGCCTCGGCGGAGGTTCTTCCCAAGCTTTAGCGAGGCGGAAGTCGACCTGGACCTTGAGCTTCGCCTCCGAAATGAAGATGTATCATTGTATCATGTTGTGAAACATGTTAACTATAGGTCTGCATGCCTACGTACACTTAGATGAAACAAGAGGCTGTCTGGCTTTGTTTTGTCTGGATCCTTGCAGCAGTGACCGAGGACCATCCGAGCAAGGAGTTTGGTTGGTGCTTCGCGACAGGTTTTGTTGCCTGAGAGCCCCTACATATCACACTGCGGTGACATTGCTGCGCCCGGCTTCCTGCTCACACCCTGCTCCTCTGCTAGTGCAGTGTCCAACGACGTCAAGTGCCAGGTCGCGGTTCGCCCGCACAAACGCCTGGATCAATCAGGCCTGCAGCAGAGTTTATCGCCTTCTTGTGAGGAGCCCCCATAGACTCTGCTGAGAGGCCATGGAAGCTCCCGACCAGCTACGGCAACGCGTCGCCTGGGCCTTGTCGCAGATCTTGGTGACAGGCCGGGAGGGATTTTGTCGCAAGATGCCACCCTCTCTCGGGATTGTGCAGGAACGGGCGGCTTCACTTACTTCTATCAATTCGAGCACCTCGGCCCTCCCAAGGGTATTCTGGTATTCTGACTGTGCTTGGGACACTGTTTGTGCTGTCAGGACCTGGGTCAACTATTATGACATCTTGGTGCGAGGGGCCTTCGGAAACTACCTGGATTTGCTCCGGGAGGTCACTCTGAGTCCCCTCATGGGCATCTTGTTGTAATTTTTGAAGCTCAGTGCAGCGTGTCCAGCCCTCCGGCTTGCAAGGGCAAGTGAAGCATTAGGAGAGTATCTCTCCTTCTTCAAGAACTCGGCCTTTGACCATGACCAGAATTATCCGGATGAGACGCCTGGCCGCTTCCAGATGGTTCATTCGCTGATTGGATAACATGACGTGCTTGGTCTCGCGCAGATGTGCGTGTCGTTCAAGCCCGTTCATTGCTGACTCAGGAATTACGCGCGGGAAGTAATGCAACTGTTTACGGTGGGCACGGTGCAGCTCAACCCGGATGGCTCTGAAGTTCTTATCGGAGGCAATCCTGTTCCGACCTATGACAACGAGGACTCCGGAGATAGTTTGGCCGTGACGGTCGGCACATTTGAGCTCGCGAGGACATCATGACCTTTGCCAGTGTTCTAACCGGCTTTGACCGGCAGCTCATGCGGAGCAACCTGGAAGTGGTCAAGGGCAGTGGAACCGGCTGCGAGGCTGCACTTGATCTTCAGAGTGTGAGTCTTGTGTTCTCTGCACCGCTCTACATACTCTTCAGGAAGGAATCTCATTGACCCGATGCAAATGAAGTCGGAGTGGCATGATGCCTACCCCAAGATGGATCTGGACGACAACTACCTGGGTGATGGGTATCCGCTGTGCGAGGATTTGCCAAAGGGCGCCTTTCTTCTGAAAGGTGCACGGTTCGAATTTCTCAGCAGCCAGTATAGCTCCAACGACGTCTTGACCCTCCATTCCTCCTCAGCCTTGTTCCAGGCTCTGTGTTCTGCTAGTGCTAGCAGTGGAGGCAGCTGCAGCTTCCAGGCGGTCGTTGTGCTGTCACAGGACCTTTCCTGTCATGCAGACGAGTGCGACGCGACCATTCCTTCTGTTCTCAAGGTTGGTTCGGCGTACTATGAGTTTGTGCCACCGGCATGCGTGCATCTGTATTTCTACAATGGCAAGATCGCTACAGATGGGGGCGGCAGTCGGAACTGGCAGAGCAAAATGCAGTGCACAAACCCAGCTGCATTTGCTGGGGGTAGCTACTGCTGCGATGGATGCTCAAACAACCGTCCACCGAGTTGGGTACCAGACAATTTTTGTGAGAATCGCTCAAGCTCCAGTTTCACGAGCAGGTGCAGCAACACCGACAATTGGGTCAACAACAAGTACTGTGAGCTGCGCTGCTTTGAGGAGGGCTTGGGCTACGGAAGGGACTGCACAGTTGGAGCCTACCGGGAGGCTCACGCCTGCGGGGTCTATCAAGAGAAAGTACCGTATGCCACAGCGGTCAAGTACTGCAGCAGCCTGGGGATGCAGATTTGCGACAGGCCCGGGACCGGGTTTAAAGATCCACCAGAAGCCCCAGCCCTGAAAGTCTTCTCAGAATCCGAGGCAGACTGACTTGACCACCTGTGGATACAACGACGATGGTGCGCGGGTTTGGACACAGACGAACTGCAGCATCAACGTGTCTGTGGATGAAACCGGCAAAGTCAGCTCCCAGAAGGACTTCCTTGCGGCTCCGTCTGTCCGTCTGTCGGTCTGTCTGTATGTTTATGTGTGCGCGCGAACTACGCTCGAACATGGGTTTAGGGGGGTCGCTCGTCGGTGTATTTCAACATCTCTAGTGAAGTGCATCCATGTCCTTGCAGAAGGGTACGGCACTCTGATGTATCGGAAAGGGAAGCCGGGCCTGATCAGCCTGGTGTTCCTGCAGGAAAAGGTAGCCCAAAGAACCCTCGGCAGCTGTTGTTGTGACATTCGGCCTACCAGTATGCTTGCAGATTTTACATACAGCGACTGTGATTCAGCCGCGAGTGGAGTTGAACACAGCCGGCAAGTGTTGTAACTAAGTTTGAAGCCAACCATAGGTGCAATCAGGATTTGAGAAAGTAAGCGAGTGTGTGCGTGTGTGCGCTTGTGTCTCAGAATGAGTCTTTGCAGTTTGGGCTGCTCGAGGACGAGAGCACAAAGATGAACAAGATCCGGGTCAGCTGGACGGACAGCAGCCCCGATGTGGCTGCCTGCCCTGCCGACTGCAGCAGCGGCACCAGCTCCTGTGTCTGCCCGATCTCTGTGGAACTTCAGGCGGTCTTCGCTGCTTGGCATGTTCTCACGACCTACCTGCGGTTTCCAGAACCCTGAAATGTGCTTCCTTGCATTTATAAGGACCGTATCCCGAGCACAGAAGAGCTGCTGCAGCTGAAAGTCCGGGCTTTCGCTCCTTCCAGCGCCTGCGCAAGCTGTGGTGACGTGAAAGCATATCATGCAGGGGTCATCGACGAGGAGACGATCTTCGAATATCAAGGCAGATACTACAAGAACGTCGTGAGCCTCGTGCATGTGGCGGGCAAAAGCTTCCGAAACCCTCCGCTTTTCGGATTCACTGAGACCCCCAGCACACGGTCGGCAATGTGGGAGGTCGAAAGCCTGCTTGAGCACTTGGTGACTCACCCAAACACAGCTCCCTTCGTGTCACTGCGCCTCATCCAGCGCCTTGTGAGCTCGAATCCCAGCAGCGACTACGTCCGAGACGTGAGCGAAGCCTTTCGGACGGGCCGCTATGGAGACCAGGTCTTCTCGGGCCGGCACGGGGATTTGGCAGCGGCCGTGGCAGCGGCTCCTCGCACGCACTTAGGACTTTCGCTACGCCGCTACGCGGGGCTTCGCATGGTCGGACGCCTCCTCGCAGGTGCTCCTCCACCCGGAGGCCAGCTCCTCCAGTCAGAGCCGAGGGACCTTGCGGGAGCCTTGCCTAGTCACCTCTCTATGGGCAGTTTTCGTGCAGACGCGTTGCGTTCACAGCTCAGGAGCCCCTGGTGAAGCTGGTGCACTTCCTGCGGGCCACAGAGTTCGTGGATGCCGGTGGACGTGAGCTGATCTTTAAGGAGCTGCAGGATCTCATCGGTCAGGCGCCCCGCGCCAAAAGTCCCAAGCCAGTAGAGTAGAATCGAAGAGAATTTGAGAAACCCCGACACCACAGTGGACCACAGGCACCGTTCATGTCGCCCTCGGTCTTCAACTTCTACCGCCCGGATTTTCAGCCGAGTGGCCTACCTGACGGGCTCGTGGCGCCCGAGGCGCAGATATTTGAGGGAGCCAATGTGGTGAACTTCATGAATGGCATGCTCTCCATGATCAAGCACGGTGGTCTGAGCGACTGTGACGGGGGTCTGGGTCTTGCGACGGAGACCTGCGGCCAAGGCCAGAGCTTCACCAAAGCCTGGGGCTCGCAAAGTGAGGCCTTGGAGGAGCTGAATCTGCTCCTGACTGGGGGCCGTCTTACGAACAAGTCTCAGCAGATCGCCCAAGCGGCTTACGAGAAGGAAGGGATCCAGGCCGCGCAGGAGGCCATCGTATTGGCACCGGAGTTCAATGCTTTGGGCGACCCGAGGCCAGAGGGATCCCAGCGAGACGATGCTAACGAGGGTGCCCCAACCACAACACGGGCTCCGGCATCCTACAAGGCCTTGATCAACTTGTACCTCGGTGGAGGGGCAGACACCTTCAATCTCGTGGTGCCTATCGACTGCGATCTTCATGCGGAGTACCAGGCTGTCAGAAAGACAGCCGCTATGCCAAGCGCAAACTTATTGGAGGTCAGCACCGTGGGACAAAGCTGCAGCAAGTTCGGCGTTCACCGGAAACTTCCCGTGCTGCATTCTTTGTACCAGGACCGGCGAACCCTGTTTAGTGAGCCGGGTGTCTTGCTCAGAGCCCTAGACTTGCTCTTGCACCATGATCCTTTGGCATGCCGGTGCTGCTTGTTCTGCTTGCACTCCTCCTCGCATTGCTGCTTGTTCTGTGTGTATATATGTGTAACTGTGTAACCACCCGTCGGTTCAGGAAGGGCGTGCTGCCTTCGTGAGCAACATCGGTTCGCTGGTCGAGCCGATGGACAAGAACGACTACTTCAAGGCAGGGGGATTGAACTAGCAAGGCGGAAGGAGCCTTCTGAAGCCGACAGTTCGCAGGGCTCGAAGACCACCTGCGCCGGGCTCTTCTCCCACTCGGACCAATCGGAGGCGGCTCAGACGCTCAAGTGCCAGGCAGGAAGGATTTTGCTCTCCTTCTGCAGAGCACGGGCTTCTGCGTACTGGAGGTTCGAGGCAGTGGCCCCAAGGGCGTCGGCGGCCGCATGGCCGACTCTCTGAGTCAGACGCAGAACCTCCGCACCATGAGCTTCTCCTTGAACGGCCGCCAGACATGGGCCCAGGGGAGCTACACCAGCCAAGTTGGGGTGCCCGTCACCGGGGAAGTGCCCACGACGCTCGGAGATGTGTATGTGTCAGCACGTGTCAGCACGCCACCGGCTCGGTGCAGCCGCGTGCCACCGGCTCGCATTCAGGCTCCTGAACTATACGGGGAAGCGACAACTCCTGGATGACCTCACGCAGCAGAAGCTCGGGAACGTCTACTGCGAAGAGTATGCCAAGAGCGCAGGGGCTCTCGTCGTCGCCCGGCGCAAGTCGGCCGTCAGGGCCTAGGCGGCCTGCATAGGTCATAGGCCCTTCTGGCCCTTCTGTGGCCCTTCTAAGCCTTCTAAGGACTCCAACCAGGCGCTTTTCGAGCAGCTTGCAAACGTCAGTCTGATGACGTCGTCGTGGGATGCCATCCCAAGTGGCAGCGAGGGGAAGCTCATGAAGACCATGCAAGCCGTAGCCAAGCTCATCGTCACACGAACCGTGCCTCGGGCCTTGTCGTTTAGAGGCCCGAAGAACGTGACATGTCCGAGATCCGAGGAGCGCCAGGTGGAAAGGGACTTCTTCTACGTGGAGTTGGGAGGCTTCGACACCCACAACGAAATCCATGAGGCCCTGCCCCAGGAACACCGGAGCTTCGTCAGCTTCAGCTGCATGTTTCTGGAGGTTATGGACGAGAACTTCGACTACCTTAATATTGCCCTGGAGGCAAATCACAGACCCACTGCATGCTTCGCATTGCCGAAGTTGTGCCTAGCATCGTGCGAGGCCTTTGTAGCGGAGCTCAAGGCCCAAGGCATTTTTGACGCCGTGACCATGGTTTCTTCGTCTGACTTCGGGCGTACTCTGACCTCCAACGGCAAGGCCCTAGCAGAGCTAGCAAGCAGAACATCTGTCCAGTGTAAGTCTTCCGTCTGATGCCAAGGCCCAGCCTTTCAGCCTTTCCGAATGTGAGCTCTGGTCAGTCCGTTCGCTTTTTCCGACTGAGAGCGTTGAATGGTTCTTGAAGTCTGTGGTCTGGCGGAGAGTTCCGAGTGCACAGAGAAGCGGAGGGAAGGTGTCTGACTTCTTCGCAGGGAACCGACCACGGATGGGCTGGAAACCACTTCGTCCTGGGAGGCCTCTCTGTGAGTCACAGTGATTTCCGTGCTAGAGGCTTCTTAGCAGCTAGCGATTCTTGTTTGGAGGTGCCGTGCGTGGCGGTAAAGTTTTGAATGACTATCCTGAGAGCCTCTTAGAGGGCAACAACCAGGCAGCGGAGAGCGGAGGGAGAGGGGGGAGCAGTCGCTCTGCTGGCTGCTCGCTCTCGGCAGGATGTCGGTCGAGGCCGCCTGATTCCGAAGTACCCGTGGGAGAGTTTGCTCTTTCCGGTTTCGGAGTGGATGGGCGTGAGCCCTTCAGACCACCCCACTATCTTTCCAAATCTCCCGAATTTCAACTCCTCGTACATCTTAGCAACCAGCACGCTTTTCGACTGACGCCGGACGCAGAACTGCGTACAAACCGTCGGTGGAGTTTTTGCGTTTTCTTCTCGCCAAAGCATCCCCTTCAAAAGGGAGTGTGGAGAATACCAGGCCAAAACCAACCCTCACAATATGCTCAGTAGAAGGTTTCCAGAAGCGGAGCTAGCCTTGTCAGTGACTTCCCTTCGAAGCCGAGGCCCGTTCACGAGGTCTTCGATTTCGATTTCACCGAGCAGGAAGTGAAGATGTCCGGGGCTGAGCCAACACGGCTGGCAGCCGCTCTTAGGCATTTTGTCGGGCTCATCATGCCTCTCAAGGAGTGGTCAGACGGATCTGACTTTCGTCGCGAAGGAAGATGGCGTCATTGCCTAAGATTCATCCAGCGAAAGGAGGTGGGCCGCCTCCCAAATGCTTTTCCCAGGTGCTAAACTGCATAGTCTTTTGGTACAAAATGCTGCGGGCCTGGTGAACACCAGGCTTTCTGGACTATTAAAAACGCTGTGCTTCAGGGCGCTGACGTCCGACGTCTCCTTGGATCACACTCCCGAGCAGCTGAGGCTAGATCCTTAGGACGTTCAGCTGTGGAAAGCCTTACCGTAAGCAGGGATTGTGCAGCCGTCCACGGCGCTGGCTGCTCAGACGGCACGTGCCAGAGCGGTGAAGCTCAGCGTCGCTTCGGCAAGGACTACAATCGGCACGCATACCAATGGTTGCCGACGCCTCTTCAGGCCGTGTGCACTCTGCATGTTGGCATCTTTGGGGTTTGCGAAGTTGCACGGCAGGTTTCCAAGGGCGACGAAATCGAGATCCGTCGGCATCCTCAGAGGGGGGGCCCCTTGAGCCTTGCCCTCAGTTGAGAGAGTGGACCAGAGAGGAGCCTCCTACAGCCGCTCCCGCATTCGCTTCGAGCTGAAGGAGGAGGCTCTGAGAGCACAGCGAAGGCTGATGATGTTGGTCCATTGCAACACCCGTGTAGCCATGGCAATCCAACTCTGAAGCTGTCTCCTCCGAATAGCTAAAACTTGTCTTGTTGTTCCAAACGGCTACGGCTTGGGGCTTCTCGCTGTTTCTTTGGACGGCATGGTGGCGGGAGGGAACGACTGGCAGTCAATTCAAAAAAGGCATGGTGGTGCGAGACACTAATTGTCTGGACAAAGCAGGCAGGGAATTATGCGCAAACTTTGCGCGGGCAAACGGTGTCGGTGTGCGGATCTCCAAAACGGCCGTGTTGGCAAATTCCTCGCAGTCTTGAAGCTCTTTTTTAAGCTCTGAGTCGGTCTGTGCGGATCTCTCAGGCGTGGTGGCGGGAGAGCTATTAGGCAAACTTTGCGTATGAACTTTGAGTGTATCTGCGTTCATCTCATCAAGGAAGCGGCGCTTGTCAAACTTGTCGAGACTGACTCAAATCCGCAGGAGCTTCACCAGTAAGTCAATCGTCGCAGACAAGCGGTAGAAAGTTGGCATCACCCTGTGGGATTGCTTTATGGTGCGGGTACTGATGCAGTGGTTTGTGCAGTGATGGGTCTGCCTCATTGTCACCGTGGTACGATTGCGGCACAAGCATGTCGATAAGATCATTGTATCTGATGCCAGATCCCCAAGAAGCTCAAGGGGGTTGGATGCTCCGGCCTCGATATGCAGAGTGTGAAGCCTCGAGCATCTCGCAGCCTTGCCTCAGCCATGGTCAGGTCCCCGCTGGCTTTTCCTTCGGCTTTGGGACGAACAGCGCCGCAAGCTCTGTCCAGCGCTGGCCATGCAGTTGTAGGGTAGTTCTTTCTCGGCCGAGGTCTCGAAGCTTTCCGAAAAGCCATCGAGAAGGCACTTGAGAAAATCATGGAGGCCCGGCCAGGCATGGCAGGCGTATGGTGTGCAACGCTCACCCTTAAGGCTCGGGACGCTATGCCAAAACTGGACCGGCCGCCGCTCCGCATTGTGCACATGGGGGCAGGCATCGACGCACCGAGATGCAGCAATACAGCGAGAGAAAGATAGATAGCACCGGGGGAGTCTGCTGCCTCAAGCTGTGGCAAGAAGAGGAAGAAGAAGACTGATAAGAAAATTAGGAAACACAAAGAAGGAGAAGAAACTACCGATGGTATGAAGAAGCAGCATGAGGGGATGTCTGGGCGCACTCAATGCACGGGGCTTATTGAAGACAACTCCGAGCCAGACGGGGGGAGAGAAAGATAAAGAGTTTCCCTTTCATCGTATCCGGTTGTCACAGCCTTTGTCGGTGAGTGGGGCATAGACTATTCGCACCCGCAACTGTCGGGGGCGCACTCGCGCCGCCGAAAGAAGAGCGCAAGAGCGCAAGAGAGAGAGAGAGAGAGAGCGAGTTCGACCTCAGACCAAAGATCAACGGCAGATTTGAAAACCCTCGTTCCTGACCAGGGGTCTGCCTCTGCTGTTTTTCACCTCCTGGCTTCCCCAAGACAGTTGGGGGGGCGCGAACGCGCCGGAGCAAAGGGCCTACCCGGCCTACCCTTGCTTCTACCCGCCCGCAAGAAAGAAAGAGAGAGAGAGAGAGTTCGTAGCCATTTTGGCTCAAGCCGTGAGTGGTTCAAGGCCGGGGCCTGAGACAGAAGAGGGCCTTCAAACCGTGAGAGGGGAGTGAAAGCCTCACACAGCTGGGCCGACAGAGAGCGAGGGNTTGGCTCAAGCCGTGAGTGGTTCAAGGCCGGGGCCTGAGACAGAAGAGGGCCTTCAAACCGTGAGAGGGGAGTGAAAGCCTCACACAGCTGGGCCGACAGAGAGCGAGGGGCCATCGTCCCCAGGGTGAAGTTCGCAGATCTACGCGACCTCTTCTTTGCGGCCCTCTCCCGCGAGTTCGGTGCCTTCGGAGCCCGGGGGTGTCCTTGCGCAGTTCCTTGGGGATTTTGTCAACCCTCGTCGGCGGGGGGATCGGCGACACTTCAGGCGGTCCTCCACCTTGGCACGATCAGCCGGGAGTTCGCAGTGGGAGACACAGTATCTGCCGGGTGTGATCGTGATACTTTCTGCAGTGCATCAAGAATGCTTCGCCTACGCAAATGGAGACAGATGGAGGGGGACCCACCGCTGCGGGGGCACCGCCAGAACCTCGGGGCGCCTCCCCGACGAAGAAGCAACGGGGGGATGAAGCCCAACCCGTGACTCTGGAACTCATCCGGGAGGCCATGCGCATGGAGCTNTGCGGGGGCACCGCCAGAACCTCGGGGCGCCTCCCCGACGAAGAAGCAACGGGGGGATGAAGCCCAACCCGTGACTCTGGAACTCATCCGGGAGGCCATGCGCATGGAGCTTGGACGCAGCCGAGAAGAGCTCAACCAAGCAGTGGCCACGGTTCGGGAAGAAGTTGCGCTCTTCGGGCAGAGAGTTGATAGCATCGAGAGCGGGGTCACTAAACAGATGGATACTACGAACAAGATGCTGTCCATCATCACCTCCAACCATGACAAGCAAACAGAAGCCGTATCCCTACTTCGCGAAGAGCAACAACAGCAAGCTGAGAGTATGAAGACGTTTCGTGAGGGNGTTTCGTGAGGGACAGGACCAGCTGGAGAAACGACTTGCGCTCCTGGAGAACAAACTCAGGGGGACGTCAACGGCAGCCAACAGCACAGCCGACACGGAGGCCTCTCGGCGTCCCGCGCCGATTCTGGGGGGATGGCCTGATGACCAGGCGGCGGCAGACACCCTCAAGAAAGCCAAAGACATCCTGAGACAGCTCGATGTCCCGCTTGACTACAGCGACATGTTCGGCTCAAGAGAGGATATGCGATCATCCCCCTAGTCCAAAAATGGGGGGAAACCGAAGATGCTCGACGAGAACAAGTTCAGGCCTTGCAGAAAGTTCGACATGCCAATGTCATGCTGGGCCGGGGGCCAGACGGGCAGCACCGCAAGCTCTGGATGTCTATGTCGCAATCTCCAGAAAGACGCCGTAAAGCGAGACTAGCGGGGAAAGTCAAAAGAGCCATGCTGGAAATGGGGGCGCAGNGGGGGCCAGACGGGCAGCACCGCAAGCTCTGGATGTCTATGTCGCAATCTCCAGAAAGACGCCGTAAAGCGAGACTAGCGGGGAAAGTCAAAAGAGCCATGCTGGAAATGGGGGCGCAGGCCGCCAAGCTGGAGGTGGAGTTTTCTACGGGGTCCGTGTGGTACGGAGGGGAGCGTTTCAGCAGCCACGTTGGACATGCCCAAAGGGGGGGAGCCGGCTGGAGCCGGTTGGGTCCCCTCCACAAGCCCCTGGCAGAGGTGCAGTTGGCCTGGCATCCTCGGAAGGAGGAGCTGCGCTGAGACCTGAGACAGCACGGGCCAGTTTCACCAGCGAAAGCGTTTGCCCCCTCAAGGGGTACAGCGTGCTTTTGTTGCAGGAGGTGGTCACCGAACCGGGTCTCTACTTCGATGCACGCTATGACTGGGTCTTGATCTATGGCAACAAAGAGGGAGAATGGAGAGGAGAGGGGGTACTGNTGTTGCAGGAGGTGGTCACCGAACCGGGTCTCTACTTCGATGCACGCTATGACTGGGTCTTGATCTATGGCAACAAAGAGGGAGAATGGAGAGGAGAGGGGGTACTGTACCACAGAAGTCAAGGGCTACACCACCACAGCAAAATTCACAGGCATGCAGTCAGTACTACAATCAGATGCCAACGCACGGGGGCAAAAACTCGCTTCCNCACCACCACAGCAAAATTCACAGGCATGCAGTCAGTACTACAATCAGATGCCAACGCACGGGGGCAAAAACTCGCTTCCTAGCTGCTCACCTACCACATCATGCCACGCTGGAGCTCACAGCTGCCTTGCTGCTGGACTGGGGGAATGGAATTCCCAAAGGACTGTTGTGCTAGAGTTTTGAAACACCAGGGGGCACAGAGCCGACATACTGTTCCTACGCTACACGACGTCCCCTTGTCAGTTGTTACCGTGCCCTGCAGTGTCTGTTGGGGGCTTGTTGCACTACCGCAGCTCAGGCCTCCGTCTCACTTTTCTACGTAACCTTGCAAAGCCGTGCCCGTTTACTACCTCGTACTTTCAGCTTGTGTTGTGTGGCAGAGCAGACTGTTGTTGGGGGACGACCTATAGTTCAAGGAAGAGTCTTTACAAATGTGTTGCGGGGGCCGGGGGGATGGCGAATGGCCGGACCCTCAGGCTTNTGTTGTTGGGGGACGACCTATAGTTCAAGGAAGAGTCTTTACAAATGTGTTGCGGGGGCCGGGGGGATGGCGAATGGCCGGACCCTCAGGCTTTGTAGTTGAGAGCCTGTACCAGCCGGTGGGGGGTTTGAGACTTAGCCTTCGAGGCGGGTTGGGGGTTCTAGTGTTCGGGTGTTGTGGTTGGTACGCCGGCGGCTCTCCAATCAGGCCAACTGTGCCTGTCCTGTCTTTGCACCCCAGTGNGAGGCGGGTTGGGGGTTCTAGTGTTCGGGTGTTGTGGTTGGTACGCCGGCGGCTCTCCAATCAGGCCAACTGTGCCTGTCCTGTCTTTGCACCCCAGTGCGCGAACTCGCGCGGGGGGGCCGACTCGCGCGGACCCCTTCTGGCTGTGTTGAAGAAGTTGAGGGAAGGCTCAGGCTGGCAACAGAGCAGGCAAAACTCAACACTGCTCGCAGATGGGAGCAGCAGATGCAACCCCAGCCCCAGCAAGGGGGGGAGCCACAGGTGAAGTGAATGCAGGCTTTATCCGCAGACGCAGACGCCAACCTGTGTACAGCAGCCGTCGCATAGGGGGAGCACGTGCAGCATCAAGCAGCGCGCCGCCACCACCACCACCACCACGACAACAAGAGCGCAACATAGTGCACTACAAGGGCGATCACCGCGGCAACAGTACAGGTGCAGCTCATACAGGGGGTCGCCGACAGCATGAGGGGAGCAGATGGCCAGGTCATCTCCAACATCTGCTCCATAGCCCTTGCCATGCTGGCAAGCCCTCCAGCGACAGCAACAGCACCGACGAGCGGGGGACTTGCCGCCCGAGAAATAGACCATGGTGCACTACGAGAAGCATACAGGCAGTTCTCGAGCATGTGAGTCCGGCGAGGAGATTCGCTGACCAATGAAGAGTATGCGACAGATCTCAGCTTGGTCAGAAATCTCGATTTCAGAGCTCCACGAGCCCATGCCGGAAGGGGTGACGCAAGAGGCACTCAAAGCGGCAATGGCAGCAGCCATGGATGCGGCGATTCTGCCAGCACTGGGGGGAGATAGATCTTGGAATACACTTCGCTGGTGGACCTGGAACCAAAGAGTGGGCCGCTCGCTCCAGTCAATTTCACTCGTCAGCCCGGCGCCTGATGGATGCAGTAAAAGACCTTCGAGACCATGTCCCCTTCATGGGGGGAAAGCCATCGGCCCGGCCGTGCAAACTGCAGCCCTGGAAGCTTGGCGGCAAGCCCACTTTGGGGGCACCGATGCTGTCCATGACGGCACTCAGACGAGCAACGACGGGGAAGGAGCGGAAGGCAACCTCGACCAGGACACGCCCGACGTCGAGCAGGCCACGACCGACGAGCCGGGGAAAAGAAAGGCGAAACACCGTCAGCGCCGATGGATAGGGTTACATGGCATTACGGAAGCTGAAGCCAGAGCCCTGGAAACCGACAGCTTTCTGGACGACTTGGGGGAGATAGACGCGATGCCCACGCTACCACTGCCCACGGCACCGGATGCCGACTCAGCCGATGCAGAAACCTTGCCGTGTGCCCCGGTGCTGCCAGACGCAGGGAACGAGGGGGAACCGCCAGCGCCGCAGTCCTCACCTACACGACCGGCCTCTGAGGATCAGGGGGGAATCCCTGACTCCAGCCCAGCCTCGCGCAGAAGGAGGCGTATGCACAGGGGGAATAGGCCAGTTACGGTACTCCAGCACACTTGCACAAGCAATCATATATGCAGGATGTTGCACCCCAGCACTGCCCAGCACCCAAACCCACGGGCGGCTTCGTCCTTCACGCAGCCGAAGCCTCCGCCAAAACCCCTCCACCGCACAGCAAGCCCAGCCACCAGGCAAATCCAGCCAAACCTGCGGCAAGGCCCCGGCTGGGGGATCTTAGCCGACCAAGCGCACGCAACCACCACCTTTTCGACTGCCGCAGCGGCTGCAGCTGAGCTGCTTGCCTCGCTGCTCCCTGCTGCTGCTTCTGCTGCTGCCTTTGCTGTGCAGGTCTCGGAAGCTTCCCACGTGCTGGAAACACTCCAGCTACACCACCAAGGGATCCAAACAAGACGCAGCCGCCCGCGAATGTTTTCGCGAGGCCCTCAACCGCCACAATCTTCCCTGGAAGCCATCACGGCCACAAGCATCACCCTCAGCGCAACGAGCCCCCGAGAAGGCAAACCAACCCACGCACACTACTATGTACCACCGCCAGACGACCCGGCTTGGGAAAACGCACCAGACGGCATAGATTCTAGATGTCGAGGACGTCCCCCCGCACATCCCCGCCCAAGGCGACACCATTGTTGAATACACCCGACTCACACACGGATGCTGGGCTTTTGACATTCAAGCCGTCGTGCCAACCCATTTCCACCAATGCGGGCATTCACTCGCTCCCGTGAAACCACCCAACTACTTCACCACACCCATTAATGAGCGACCGCAGAGCAGCCAACCATCCCAGGACTCCTCCCCAGCAAGACGACGCCGCCGCCAAAACGACGCCCAGGAGCCACACGATTTCCAGAATTTAGATGGACAGACAAAGCCGGAGTCGGCACGGCATTGCCCCACCCACAGACAGCCAGGACTCGCGCACACTGACAGCCAGCCGAACCCAGACTCTACCACCAACAGACTCAAGCGAACCCTACACCGAATCCACCGCATGGCAAGTCAACAGCCAAACGGAAACCCAGCTCCTGCGAGACCTCGACATCGAGCAATCCCCACAGGGAACCCCCCACCAAACGTGCTACGGGGGGAAAGCCACTAAAGCCCTACTGCAGCAGCACTACAGCGCATCTAAAGGCGACTGGCCTCTGCCGAGGGACACAATTATATCTCCTACTATGACATCCAGATGTGGATTACATTTTGGCATGGCGAAATAGTTTGCACATGGAGATGTCTGGATGGATCGGTGGATGGATGGATGAATGGATGGATGGATACAGGGGCACACAACGATCCCATCCCCCCAGAAAAGAAGCAAAGGGAGATTGACATAGAGTCGAGCTCAGAAAAACATGAGTTCGCTCGCTTCCGCCGGTTCAGGGCTCGGACAGATCTCCATGCTGACGGCGAAATGTCCCTTGCTCGACCTTACTTCTTGCTGGTGGAACCTGGAGTCAGGGCACAGCTTGTCAGGTGCCCGTGAGGCTGGGATCACCGACGAGGAGATTGACACGCACGGCTATTCCGTCATAGCGCTGGAGCTGGCGGCTGAGGACAATCCACTGCCGTCAGTGTGAACGAACCGGGCGCTCCTTAGGCAGATGCCCAAAGTGGTCAAGCTCGCCCGGCGTCTTTTCCGCGACAATGGCCTCGATCGAGATGTGTTCCTCTGTTCGGAGGCTCCGAAATACGACAGCACTTCGTTGCCCCTCAGCAATTGCTGTCGCTGCTCGGAGGACGTCCGAAAGCTGCCGAGCTCGGTTCCAAGCCTTCTGGCCAGCTTTCTAAACGGCCTTGTCAGGGCACTTCCAAAGCTCAGGAGTGTAGCTGCCATCTTTTGAGATTTGGGGCAAATTTCCAGAGGTCAACCGCAGCGCGCGCAGCTGGTGGTTTGCGAACACTTTGATCCCGGGCTGCTGGGCCATGTGCTTGGTGCCATGGTGCCGAAGGGACGGAGATATCTCCCACCAAGAGGGGGAGTTCTCCTTGTTCGGGGTTGGGTTTCGTTTGTTCTCAGGTGAGGGCATCCTGGTGCTTTTGAATGCGGCCCGCATTAAGATGTGCAATGCTTTCGAGCACCAGGCACAGAGGTGCAGAGAGGGGCACCTGGAGCGCTCGTCAGAGAGTTTCTTCGAGGTTATCCCCAGCAGAGCGACCATTTGGGCAGCCGCTTTCGAGTGTCGGTCCCGGATCCGGATGCCTCTCTGTACGGCTCAACCCTTCCCATGGCCTGCGGCTTCGGCCAGGTTCGGCGAGCAACTGAGGAGCTACGACGGGCCTGAGACTGAGACAGGCCAGCCGAGGAGAAGGGATGCCAAGATAGCTCAAGGTTCGATCTGAGTGCTCTGAACCACTACCGGACGGGCCTGATGACCGCAACCGAGCTTTTTGTTTGCCCTCTTTGGTGAAGTTCTTGGCCAGCGGGGTGCCTTTCAGGACTGACGTGGACACGGCGCTGGCTGACGGCAGCGCCCGGCAGCTGTCCAACGTCTTTGAGGCAGTGGGCAGAAGCATTACAAGGAAAATTGTTATAGAACAACAGGAAAGTAAAACTACGACAGCAAGAGCAGCAATGATTTCCGAACGAGGTGTTTTTTTTTTCTCTCTCTCTCTCTCTTTCTCTCTCTCTCTCTCTGTCTCTGTCTCTGTCTCGCTCTCAAGAGAGAGAGAGAGAGAGAGCGAACGAGCGGGGATAGGGGTCTGCCCTGTCCCCAAGCCCCAGAGCAAAGCAAAGAGAGAGGGAGAGAATCGATCGTGAACTGGCCGTCAGTTCGTCAGTTGTCCAGTTGTCGAGAGTAACGCAAGCGAGACAGTCAGTGGTTGTACATGCTATGATTTCCAAGCCTTGTGAGGTTTTCAAGTTCGACTTCGAGAAGAACCTCATGCCAGATGTCGGGTCCTTCTTGGTCTACTAGTGTTTCTGAGCGGAAAGAGCGGCGCTTCGATCATTTTCCAGGCCCATTCCATCACCTTCACGCCCATCTCAACAGGCTACGGTCCACTGTATCGCCTATCGTCCATCGGTGTAGTTTTGGCAGAGCGGAGGAAAGATCACGGCCATTGTGTTCTGGTACGAGATGCACATGGACATGGAAGGTCGCTGAGGGATTGTTGGGTTGCGGTGTGGGGCTCAAGAACTTGCGGTTTTGTTTCGGTGAGCATCAGGAGACGTGATCCTCACCAACTGGCCGGAATCGATCCCGCCAGACTGCACGGGCAGTACATAGCGACATAGTGGTTGAGACGGGGATTCGGGCCTCTCCTTGGCTCGCCGACGTCACGAGGCCTGCAGACTTCTCCATGCTCGAGAAGGACCTGCAGAGCTCTTGGAGCAGCGGGACATCCGAAAAGACAGAGCCGTTTGCTTTTGCCGCGGCCTCTCTGACTCTCCTCTCTCTCCGAGGCACCGGGTGTCGCCCTTGCGACAGGCTGTTTGCAACTTCCAAGGCCGGTGCCGGCTTCCCTGTTACGTGCCTCTTGAGAGCTCCAGGCTAGGGTGAGAGAGTGAAAGGGAAAGAGCTTGAGCTTCAGCTTTTTGCATGTTCTGATATAGAGAGGGAGAGAGAGAGAGAGAGATACTCGAACTCGTCTTTTCGGAGCGCTAGGTCCGAGAATGTCACTTCTCTCTTCCGTCTTGCCTGGAGGCAGCTACATCCAGGAGGTGGTCAAGGATCGCCCCGGTGGTCTGCCTTAGGGACAGGTTTTCCCCCGCTGTTGCGGACAGGACGAGCCCATAGAGATCGACGTCGGCTACCAGCAGGCAGTGCCAGATAGTGCCAGTACTGCACAGAGGGCACTGTACGACTTCTCCCAGCATCCAAAGGCCTGGCCGCAGTTCATCTGGCCAGGCACGGAGATGGCCGGATGCTCGGAGAAATCTCGAGTCTGTCAGTCATCTCGTAACACAGAAGCCGCTGCTGGCACAGGTGCAGAAGGAGAGCGGTGAGAGGATACCGAAGCCTCCTCCGATGCCCAGGCATTGCCATTGCCTTCAGTGCTTCCATTCGTAGCAGCTCCAGCCCAGCAGAAGCGCCTCTGAGGCATCGGCTCTACTTCGAGAAGATGAAGACAGAAACCGAGAAACTGGAGTCTCCCTCTCAGCTTCGCTCCTGGTGGATGACTCCAGCAAAGGGGCCTCAAGCCGAGGCAGCAGCTGCAGAGCGGGTTGATGTACGATGCAGGGAAGCCCAGAAGAGGTAGAAGAAACGGTCGGGATCAGCCCTTGACTGTGGATGTGCCCGTTTTGCGTGATAATGCCTGATCCTCGCCTTGGCCCAAAGTCGCCTCACTGAAATTGTGAGGGGCTGTCAACTGCCTCTTTCCCCGCATCCTGGCCTGCACGTAGACAACCGTCCGGTAAGCACTCGAAGATGCAGGTCCTCGGAAAGAATTTTTTGAAATGGGGGAAGACAAGTCTGAAAGCACAACCTCCCGCCGACACTCTCTTGTCAAGGACCTCTCGTGAATTTCCCTATGACCTGAACCCCTGAACCGCTGAACCGAGGAGCGGGAGAGGCATCCCCAATCTTCATGGCGCGTCTCAGACACCTGGTGCTTTTGTCCCTAACTGCTCTCTCCTTCGCAGCCGCAGCCGAGGAGCTTGCCGCCGCTTAGCATATAGGTGTGACCGGATGCGAACACTAAGTCTTGCAGAGGAAACCCAGTGGTCGACCGTCCGAGTGAAGGGCGACGGACGGGGAGATGGTCACGCCCACGTCATCGGCGATGTGGGCACCGTCACCGTGACGCAGGAAGCCTCGCAGGTGGCCATGGAGCCATAAATTTATGTTTTCTTCCGTGGCTCGCACTCTTGTCATTCCTGGGAGGATGAGTTGCATGATCCTGTGCACCATGTCCACCATGTCATTTACAGTGACGATCCTCCAGAGCATCTACACCACGAGTACGCGCAAGCCTCAAGCGAGTTCAGAGCACACAGAGTGCTTCTGGTCCAGACAGCGCAGAGAGCGCAGGCGTATGCGGACGCGGCGGACGACCCTGTCGTACCCGGCCAAGCCAAGCCGGACTGGTCGCACGTGTACTTGTCACAGCAACATCTTGATCCCTCAAAGGCCAGGGCCCAGAGACTGACACGACTTAACAAGATCTTTCCTTCAAGGGATCGGCGTCTGCAGGTCCCAGCCGAGTGGATGGACGACTCCGGCGGCAAGGCAGCCTCTGCCTGGCTTGAGCTCAGCATGACTCAAATCCCTGTAAGGACACGGAAATCATCCACGATCACCATATCATCTTCGACGATTTGCCCGCGGTCCATCATGTGCAGCACATCGTCCACTATCACTACGACCAAGCACAGGCTTCACTGCACTCGTGTCGCAACACTCACCTGCATATCTTGCAATCTGGTGGAAGGCTCCTGTACCAAAGCACACGTGCGATGGCCGAGAAGTGCAGTGGGATGATTGTCCAGACCAAACAAGGCGCTGCAAGGACTGTCAGAGTCACCACGCAGAATCGTCGACCTGCTTCGGCTGTATCAGGTGTGTCGCCTGCACGCCGGTGGACTGCCTCTTCACCGAGTGGAGCAGGTGCGAAGTTGCGCCCAGGCTGTCAAAGCAATAGTCCTGGAGCTGAGCTGAGGTGGTATGACGGTGCTGGCTGTATAGGCCTCCGATTCCGACACAGAAGCATCCAGGTGGGCAGCTCGGAGTTGTCTGATGTTGCGGCTTTCACAAGTCGCGGTTTGCTTCTCGAGGTGCGGAACAACGAATGCGGCTTGCCATGCTATGGATCCAAGATGGAATCCGAGCTCTTGGCAGAGCCGAAGCCAGAATGCTTGAAGAAGCAGCAGGACGGGATCCGTAAGATGGGTCGAAATCCACTGGCTCTTGTTTGGCATTTGAAGTTGGTTCTCGGACCAGCTGAGGCTCTGTACAGCACGCTTGCGAAGCTCACAAAAAAGGGAGCGGAGGGGGCAGAGCGGGTCCGACCCTTTTATCCTGTTGGACCCATGTTAGGCATGCTAGAGGCTCGTGCAGCCAAGCAGCGTGTACTTCGACCGCAAGGGTGCTACGAGTATCGCCAGATCCGGGTGCCGCTTGCTAACTGAGAAGAAAGTCATCATCGAACGGCAGCACGTTCGGAACGTCGTCGCTCGGGGTAGGAGAGGCAGTCCAATCGCATCTCCTGGGAAAAAACCACGGGGACGAGGACAACAGTTGAACCCAGCAAAAACCATGCAAAATCCTTGGCGTGCCGTATGCATTCGTTTCGGTTTTCGGACAACTCTACGAATGCAGATGCAGAAGGCCAGTGCTGAATTGCATGCGAGTTCCTACTTAGGGCTCGTTCTTTTTGGGAAATGGTTGGTTTGTTTGCTGAAACTTTCAGTTGCAACATATTTGGTAAGCTTGCAAGACTTCTACGCGTAATTGGGGTGCTCCTATGTCGACTTATACGGTGACGGCAATTTTGGTAGAAACCCAGTGCAACTGCTCGAGCAGTTTTAAAGAGCTCGCAGGACTGCGTGTTTTCCTCCTGGAGCCAGTGGAGCGTCTGCAAGAGCCAAGTGGACCAGGCCAGGCCTGGCCCTGGGGCTGCGAAGCGAAGCAGCGAAGCAGCGAAGCGTGGGAGCATGTGGGAGCTTTGGGAATCTCAGGCGATACGGGAACGGCACATCGACCGAGAGCCGCTTCACAACGGCGAGCCCTGCAACTTGCAGAAAATGGGGGAAGGCCTTGAAGGCGACGCTCCTGACATACCTCGCTTTGAGGCAAGGGCAGCAGCAAAGAGACGCGGCCCTGCGGTGGTCCAGAGCCGCTGCCCTGCATCCTCTCGCCGGACTCTCGGAGCCGAGAGCGAACCCCCAGAAAAGAGCGGAGCCGACCAAAGCGCTCTTCGCTGAGGGATTGGCACGAGTGGACCCCTTGCAGTGCGACTTGCGGTGCCTCGGAGTGCGGCCGAAGGTAGGAAGGCTTTGACTCGTGCGAAGGTAGGAAGGCCTATAGGGGGCTAATGCTCTGGCTAACTGGCCCTCAGGCTTGTTTTTTGCGGTTTCTACTTTGCCACGACCTTTGCCTTCTGCCGAGGTGAGGGTCGACACAACCGCATGCGGCGAGTGAAAAGCGAGGAGCTTCCCCTGTGCTGTGACATGCCCAAACTGAAACCGTCGCACAGGCCGGGGGACCCGCTGTAATTCTGCTCTTGTGTCGAGGATTACTTGAGCGGCCAGACCTGCGACGACGCCTTGATGGAGACCAAGGAATGCTCAGCGGACCCTTGCCCCTCGCAGGACTGCTCCATCAGCGCCCTGGCTGCGCTCAAATCTCTCCGAATCCGCGGCCGGTGCTTGGTCTCAGGCACGTGGTCCGAGTGGTCACCATGTGGCCGCCAATCCCTGCAGAAAACGAGGAGAGCTTTGCCTTTCTGGGGTGGCTGCGGTTTCAGGGCAAAGTGAGCCGCACACAGGAACCGTGTGGTGCTGATCAGCCCCGAGGGTGCAGGTATGGGGTGCAATGTGTCGCCTCTTGGCAGCGCTGCAGAAGCTCGCCGAAGCTCTGCATCTCTCGATTTTGTCTAAGGCTCATGGAGGCCGACGCCTGTGCCCCGCAGGCCCGCTGGCCTGCAGTCTTTGGTTATCTGCAACTGTGCTCGTCCCACGGTCCCACCATGTCCCACGGCCAGGCAGGCGAAGACTGCATCGTGTCTGAGATTCTCGGCCGGCAGTGAGTCACTCTTGTACTTCCAGTTTACAAAGGTGAATCCCCCGCCTCATATTGTCCAGGTGGTCAGCATGGACTCATTGCGACAAGTCCTGCCACGGGGGGCAAACCTACCGCCACCGTAGACTGATGCGCTACAACAGCTTTGGGGGTGCTTGCCCCACAAGCTCCTTGAAGGCGTGTGTTTGAGTGATGCTGGATGGACATGAATGTCTTTGGCATGAGCTTTTTGCTTCTCCAGGAAGTTGCGCCCTGCAACACTCAAGCCTGCGTTCCCGTCACGAGGCAGCTGCATGCAGCTGTCATGTGCTGTGGCCGTTCCAGCTGCACTGCCCGCTGCCAGGGACTGCGTTTTCGGCGACTGGAGCGATTGGAGCGAGTGCTCCCAGGAGACGGGTGAAGGCTTTTCCAAGAGAATACGCAGCCTGGAGCCGGCGACGGG
This sequence comes from Symbiodinium sp. clade A Y106, assembly GCA_003297005.1. Taxonomy (NCBI): domain Eukaryota; class Dinophyceae; order Suessiales; family Symbiodiniaceae; genus Symbiodinium; species Symbiodinium sp. clade A. Next base: position 78,413 of record BGNK01002401.1, read on the forward strand.
AGACGGCAAGGCCGGGGCGGCGGGACCCTTCGCTTCAAGCTCCGTGGAGCTCCTTCTGAAGCTTTCTGGAGGCCTGCAATGGCACCACCGTCGAGCTCCAGGCTTGCCAGATCAAGCCGCAGGAGGCGCGGGGCGTGGGGCCCGGACTGCTAGACAGCAGCCTCCGTAGTCGAAGGGAGAAAGCGCTTTTTTCTGCGCTTCTTGAGCGCAGGTTGTCGACTGCAAGTGGGGGAGCTGGTTGGACTGGAGCGACTGCACGAAGACCTGTGGAGGAGGCCCCTTTTTGTTGCAAGCCGCTCAGGCTCCGCAATGTTCAGAAGCAACGCAACGACCCCGCAGGCTCCATGCGCCGGAGCAGGGCCGTCGAAACGGCGCCGCGGAACGGTGGCCTGCCCTGCCAGGCCGAGGACAAGGAGGCGGGACACGCACCGAGCGATACCGTGCTGCATGAGACGACGAGATGAGACGCCATGCGTTGCCAGTTGCCATGCGAGGAAGTGAACTTTTGCAACACGATGCCGTGCAGCGGCGAGTGCATCGATGGGAAATGGAGCTCGTGGGCGGCGACTCGGCTCAAACGCTCGTTTGTCCGGTGCTTTTCCCCCGGAAGGTTTTGCATCTGCTACTAGAAGAGATGGAGAGTAACGCTTGAAACCGCATTCGACAAAACTTGCAAAAATGGCGATCGAAGGATACGAGTTCCTAATTATCATTATCATTGCATCTTGCCGCATTGCCAGAAAGTTTTCTTGGACGTAGTCTGCTGCACGGAGCAGGCGATTCCGTGTTTTCTGTCTACACCGTTGCTGGTGTGTACGAAAAAGGCAGTCGTAGGAAGATGTAGGAAGTGAGGCATGCTTTTCTGAAGTGATGTAGGGCCGTCGGGGACGAAGCTCAATCTGTCTCCTTCTCCTTCGGAAGAGGCGTGTGCCGCTCGTCCTTGTTTACATGTTGAGCAGCGAATGGAGGAAGGAGAGGAAAAGCGGAGGCCAATCGCCGAAGTTTGGAGTCTACCCACAAAAAGTTGACTGTACCATGATTTGGAAGGGGCTGGCTGTGACAGTGGCTGGCACGTGGCGTGCGCTGAAAAGAGTACCAACACCTCCCGTGCCAAAACCCGACCTGGCTGTGGGGATCGGGATACGCCAAGTATCCTACCTTGAGATCGAAGCTCCTGTTAGCTCCTCTTGGAGACTTGCCCATGCTTATTGCAGGATTGGGGCGAGTGCAGCGCGTACTGCGGCAGTGGCTTCCAGAAGCGGCGCCGCAGCCTGGCGACGCTGCCCACGGCTTGCGGCGCCATGCCGGTGCTGCTCCCAAGAGTGTTGCTGCACTTGCTGTGTCGCCTTTGCCCATTTGCTTCCTTCCATTCTCTCTTTTGACTCGAGGAAGGGCCGCGCGAGGATTTCCGCCTCTGTGACCCGGCCCCGCCAGCCTGCGAGCAGGAGGGGAGCTGAGCCCCGAACGAGACTGCTCCAAGTCGTCTTCTCTGAGGATCAAAACTGCCGCCTGTCCCTGTGGAGTACCTGGTCGGAGTGCACCTTGCCGGCTTTCGGCTTTGTTGGTGGCTTCCTTTCTGCTCTCTGTTTCATGCCTTACCCCAGGCTCCAAGGACTGTCACGGAGTCCGGGAGAGGGTTCGCCACATCACCATGTTCGCCCGTGGTAACGGAGTTCCATGCTTCTTGAATGCAGCTGTGAAGCTGTGCTACAAAGAGCCCCCAAACTTCGGCAAGTATGACTTTCCTGCAGCCAAGGTGTTAACGAAAGCCTGAAGGACATCGAGGACTCGCACGAGACACGAGGGTAGAGTTGCAGGTCTTCGCAAGAACCCTCCCACCGCAGGACTGCAATCCGCTGCTGGGCGGCGCACCACCTGCTGCCTGCGGCACGGCACCGCTGCAGGCCAGTGACAGTTGGAGCTCTCCGAGCGCCGTTTAGAGCGCGAACGACTGCCCTGGCAGGACTGCGTTCTCCAGGACTGGTCCGAGTGGTCAGATTGCTCCGTGACCTGTGGCGGCGGCGAACAGCTCCGCAAGCGCACGGCTTCGGCCTCGCCTTGAAATTCTTTACAGGGTCTTGCAGGCCTCCCTTGAGTCCAAGGTCTTGCAGGCCTCCTCGAATGGTGGCAGGCCGTGCAATGGCACCCTTACCGTCGTCCAGGGCTGCAGCCCAACTCCTTGCCATATCCATGCTGCACGGCCTGCAGATCTCTCTCTCTCTCTCTCTGCTGTGCTGTGCTGTGCTGTGCTGTGCTGTGAAAGCTGGCCGGGTGGGTCTCTGAGGTGGCCAGAGATTGCAAGTGGGGAGACTGGTCGGACTGGGGAGACTGCACTCACTGTGGCGGGCAGCGCACTCGGCACCGCGTCATTGCGCAGCTCCCGACGCTGCACGGCAAGATGTGCGATGAGGAGGATGCCAAGGAAGTGTCGAACTGCACCAGCTACTGCCATGATCGGAAGTATTGCGTGTGGTCTGAGTGGAGTGGGCGGGAATGTGCCCCGACATGTGGAGTGTCCACGACTATGCGAAACCGAGTTCTGAAACTCGTGGACGTAGCGGATGCGAAAGACTATCTCTTTGTGGGTGACAAACATTCAGGCTGCCTCGGTTCGCAACTGGACGTGTCAACCTGTCCCAGCTCCAGCGAAGACTGCACGGAGTGCATGCCAGTGGACTGTGCCTTCGGGCCCTGGAGCGACTGGAATGAGCCGACCTGTGTCGGGCTGTGCGAGCGCCAGCGGGTTGTGAAGCAGATGAGCAACGAGTGTGGCTCTCCCTGCAGCGGTGCTTTGCAAGAGACGAAGCACTGTCAGTCCAACTCCTGCGAGGCACCCGAGGACTGCGAGGTCTCAGACTGGAGCGAGTGGAGCCGCTGCAGCAATGCCACGGGACACATGGGCGGACAAAGGTATCGCCGACGGGATGTCCTCCAAGCTCCAAAGCGTGGCGGCCTTGCGTGCTACGGAGACCTGGAGCAGACCAAGGCTTGCAAAGGAGAGCTACCGGAGCCTTGTGTCATGGATCAGTGGCAAAGCTGGGGAAGTTGTAGCACAACCTGTGGCGAAGGCTTCCAAAGTCGAGAAAGGACGATCAAGCGCCTGGCTGATGATGGAGGAACGCAGTGCAACGGACGCTTATCGGAGGTGAAGGAGTGTCACGCAGGCTTCTGGGAGGATTGTGGTTTGGGGAGCGAACAAGACTGCGAGTTCGATGCTTGGAATGACTGGAGCGATTGCAGCTTCTCCATGCAACGGGAGCGGTCGAGGGACTTCAAGAAGAGAGCCCTCTTGGGTGGGCTACCTTGCATGGGCCCAATGCACGAGCTCGAGACTTGCCACCACGACCCTGTCGACTGCACTGTTTCGGACTGGACTGATTGGGATAACTGTGATCGGACCTGTGGCTCAGCACATGCACGGCGTCAGCGGGAGATTCTGACCTTCCCCAAGCACGGGGGAGACTTCTGTCCCAGCGATCTCGTTCAGATGAAGGCCTGCCATTTGCCAGGCTGCAATTTGAAGGACTGTAAGGTTTCAGGCTGGCTCGAGTGGGGTGCCTGCTCTGCGTCCTGTGGCCCCGGTCAGCAAAGCCGCGTTCGGGCGGTGATCAACCTCCGGGAACCTGGTGGCTTCGGCTGCTTCTTCTCTATTGCCGAGAACCAGGCCTGCCAAGGCGGCGGCGCATGCGCTGCAGACTGTGAATGGCAGAACTGGGATGACTGGTCGGATTGCAGCCAATCCTGCGGGGGAGGGCACATGAAGCGCGAGCGCAAGATCAAGACCATGCCTTCTGAAGGAGGCAAGGCCTGCGACGACAAGGACCCTGTCTTGTTCCACCATCGCCCCTGGTGCTTCGGCTGCCTTGTTTCTCAGGACATGACGGAAATGCTACCTTGCAACGTGGGCGCCTGCCATGAGCATTGTGCCTTGGCTTCATCTCGGTCGCCATGAGCGTTTGAAGGGCATCCTATCGTATGTCGTGGTCCAGGCGTCGACGGCGCCTGGGCCGTCTGGGAGCAATGGTCTCCCTGCAGCCGCACCTGTGGAGGAGGTGTCACTTTCCGACGCCGGGAGGCGTGGGCTTGTTGGGGTGTTGCAGGTGGCCGTCAGTGTGAACCGTATATCACAATGATGATATGAGACAGAGAAGGGAGGTTGGTCTTGGGACGCCGCAGTGCTGTCGGCTGCTATGTAGCATGTGGGTCACATGCGAGGTGAAGCAAATGGCCAACAGCTGCGGCCATCCGGCCATCGGCCACGACAAGGACGGCGTAACAACATCCAACCATTTCAGTTGGCTGTGCTTGCAACAGCGTGCATTGGTTGTTGCCGTGAAGGAGACGAAGTTCTGCAACGTCGACGTGCACTGTCAGAAAGACAAGGAGTGCTTTTTGTGTTGGCGTTTCCTCAGCTGGTTTCACGAGTGATTCTGCAAGGGGCTTTTCTTGGCATTGCCTGATCATGCTCAGAAGGACTGCCTCTACACGGGCTGGAGTAGCTGGAACGAGTGCTCCAGCAGCTGCCGCTTGGTCTGACATCAGATCTGGATACAGCAAGGTCCTTCTGCCCATCGAATCGCGATGAACCGTGGAGCCTCAGGCAAATCTTTTTCACACATCGCACCATTTTCAAAAGTCAAAGCAATCGAACCGTCATGTGCATCGAGTCGTGATGCGGCAGAGACAACCGCACAGATTACATGGCACTATACTACCAGGACCAAGCCAGTTCGGTGTCGACATCGTGCTGTTTCGAGTCGTTGGGACGTTCGGGCGATCTCGCGCTTTCTGTTCCCATGCTTTGGGTTCGGTCGCTGTGCCGGTGATAAGGCACAGGCATCCGATTCCGGCGGCGAAGCATCGCCGCCTATGGCCACGGCAACGGCCTCTTCTGCCCCTCGGCCAGAGAAGCACAGAAGCTCTGCTGAAGAGGGCTCAGTTCGTCAGGTCAGGGCACCCTGCAGGAGGTCTCAATGTGCAACCCAGCAGAAGGCGAGGCCCAGCCCAGCGGCTGCCCGGGCCTTGTCTCGTCTCTGGTCGTTTTTCTCGCTTCTTTCTTTTCGGCGTTGCCCTCTCTCTCTCTCTCTTCGGCGAGGCCTTGAAGGGCCGAAGGTGGACTGCGTGCTGAGCGCCTGGAGCGGCTGGGAGGCCTGCAGCGCCACTTGCGACGGCGGCGAACAAAGGCCGCGGCTTTGGATTTGAGAGCTCACAAAGTGGCGAGACGCCTTGCCTGGTCCTTCTTCAGGCGCCACCGATACGTCACCCAGCATCCCCACCACGGTGGCCTTGCGTGCAAAGGTGTGGATTGATGCGCGAGGGACTCCAGGGTTGGTCATGGGCCAATGGGCCCGTCGTCTGTCCAGGCACGCTCGTGGATGTCCGTGAATGTGGTCGTGACCACTGCCACAATGGCGGCCATCCGCTGGATTGTGTTTACGGGCAATGGAAGGAGCTGCTGGGCCTGTTTTCCACGATGCCATTAACACGGCGGTAAAGAACGGAAAAGGCAGGCTTGCAGGCAAGACGGATGTTTTGCTTGCAGAGCCAAGGTGGGCAGCCTGTGGACAATGTGACGGCGAGAGAAAGCGAGTGAGGGAGATTCTGGTTTACCCTGCCAAGGCAACGTCTGAGAGACGCTTCAGGGTGCCTTTGCGCGATAAGAAACCGTCCTGGCCAGGGCGGCAGAGAATGTGTCCCGGCGGCCATGGAGGAAGTGGGCGCTTGCCCCAACCCCTGCGCTTCGGAGACCTGGCCGCGACGCCTTTCGGACGTGTCCACGTTTCGGAAACCTCGTATCCGAGGAGCTCGCATGCTCCTGGCAAAGTTGGCTGCAGGCTTAGTTGCACTGTGCCTCGCATGTCAGAGCGTCATGATGTGTCACCTGACTTCCTGTTGTGGCTCAAGCGTTCATAATTTTCCCCGGTCAAGCCTGACTGCGGGCTTAGTTCTGAAGTTCCTCAAGTTCCTCTTCGATCACTGAATCGCTGTCACGTCAATGGACAACGTCCGATGGAATCCTGGCAGCTCGGGACACCCAGATCTTTGTGCACGACCCTGTGTCTACATCGCCAAGAAGGGTGCTTGCAGTGTGGATTCTTGCAATTTCTGCCACTTGGGGCATGATCCGGATCGGCCTCCGGCGAAGCTGGATCAGAGAAGCCGGCAGATATTGTCGAAGCTTGCCCGTGGTGACATTTGTGCATTGCTTTTGGGGATTGTCCGTGCCAAGATAGAACAGACGGAGCAGCTTCGCCACGACACAACTGCACATATTGTGAAGCTCTTGGAGGACGAGATCGCAAAGTATCCTCCGGAAGGACGTCTGGCGGGAAAGAGATCTCAGGAGTTGCGGAAGTTCCTGGGGCGCATGTCGTTGACATATTCGATGACGTACTTCTCGCCGAACTTGCCGGACAACTTGCTCGCAGCCTTCGAGCGGATGCGTCAGTGCTACCCATCGCCGGGAAGGGCAGATCTGTCCTTGAAGGAGGCACTTCTCCTTTTCCCGCCCCGCATGATCACGGCCATGCGCAACGACGAGCATGACGACTTGACAGAGGGTGCAGTGTGGCATGTCTGAGCCTTCCGGATCATATGGTGCGAGCAACATCGAGTACAGCGGTTGTGTTTAAAAACGCTGTACAGTACAGTTGCCCCTGACTTCTGTTCCAAGCCTCCGCAAATCATAGAATGCATGTTCCTCTTCAGATTTCATTTCCCAGCTAGATTGCGCGTGCAGAGTCAGATAGCGATCGCGAGTTTTTGATCTGACCAAAAGACATCGCGCATCTCAAGATGTCAGGGGTACGTGTACTCATTGAGAAGGAAGGTTATATCCTTCAGCTTCTCGGCACCCTTCATACGATTCTTTGCCATAGCCCCGGCCCCGGCCTTGCATCTTCGACTCGTGGCAGGAGCCGCTGAAGCTCATGATTTGCCAGTGAATCCTGTCGGGACAGCGGTTGGTATCCGCCGAAGATCTCTTGCCCGTGCCGCAACGGCGATTATCGGTGCGGGATGAGAGCAGGAAAAAGGCGAGCTCGTGAAACCTTCAAGCCGCGAGAGACGCGAGTGGCGAGTCACATGCCCAGGTCAAAGTGGAGCTCTTGCTCCGCAACCTGTGGGACCGGTGGAAAGAGACAACGCTTCCGAGAGTTGATCAAGGCACAAGAGCCGTTGCAGATTGCACGATGCAGGGACCTGTACCTTTGCGACGGAGGTCACGCGGCCCGTGAACAGCGGGCTTGCGGGGAAACCGCACGGGGATCTCATTGAGAAGTACCGGACGCTCTACGATCGCACGCGCAGCCTGGAGGAGGGCCAGATGAAGGCGCCCTCCGCACTTCCAGTGTTTCCAGCCGCGGACACGTGTTGGACTGCCGGTTCAGCCTCAAGATCCGAAGTGCCGAAGAGATGTCAGCGCTCCTCAGGAGATTGGCCTTGCCTTCCTCGCGGGCTTTCTGGCGCTTTCGGCCATCGCAACCTTCGTGCAGCGGCTGCGGCGGCCTGCGGTCGGCCAGGTGGGGCGTTCAATTTCTTCTGCCAAAAACAGGTATGACTTGACTGTATGACTCATGTCGTAGCCTCACATCTAGCCGGACGACCGAAGGATTCACTTGACGTGCATCCCTCGCCTGGAACTTTCAGGTCGCGATGGTCGACACTGAGCAGGTTTGCAGGGTGAAGCGAGTGAAGATGAGTGAAGGAGTGTGGCGACGGCTTGGTGAACCTCCTCAGGCCATTGGTGACGAGGCCTCCGATGTGGAGGTCCCGTTGGTGGCATCACTTTAAGGAGGCGGGCCTTCCAGAGCATTGGGCCTTGACGCGTCAGCTCCATGTAGCAGGTGCATTGAGGAAACCTCAGCAGCCTCTGAGTTTCAGCACGCAGCCCGTCTCACGCAATTCGAGCACCCAATGTGCACGAATCGTTTTGTCCGACTTAGTCTCCAATCGCCCCGTCTGCGGTTCATGTTCTTGTGCCTCTGCGAGTACAGCAGTGAGACTGTGCAGGCTGGGCACAAAGATGTCCGTGCGCACCACCGCTGTAACACCGGGAGCCGTGAAATTAGCCGAACCGCCAAATGAACAGATTTCCCTCGCTAAGCAGAGTTGTGGGGATCGTACACTAGCAACTAGTAGGCTTGGTTGATTGCATATCGCAAAACAGAAAAGCATGATCACCGCAATCAAACGGCTATGGGCTATGGATGCAAAAGAAACTGGATAAACTGGAGTAGTGGCAAGCGGCAAGCGGCAAGCGGCAAGCAATGCTCCGAGCTTACATCAAGCTGTGTAGATAGGGCCACTGATCCCACGAATCTGTGGATCTCCAGCTCTCTGGGATCCCGAGACCACGCCAATGAAGCGGGGTCCACTGCACAAATTCGATGCCTCAAGGAGGTCAAGTAGGAGGCCAGCTTTGGTTGCCCTGAGATCATGGAAGAAAGCCAGACCACATTTTGATCAGTTCGCTATGACTCGTAGCTCTTCGGCTTGTTGCAGGTACTGTTCCACAATGATCTTCAGGGCTGGATCTCGTAATTTTTGTGGACACGATATCTCACGTAGCTGCTCTCGTTGGCTTGTAACTGGATAACGCGGAATGTTGTGTGAGTACAAAAAGGCGGGACATCTGCCATCCCAGCCATAGCAGTTTTGCTTGGAAGTGATGCGCCTCTTTTCTGTTGTGGGCTTCGAAGCCAGTCTTCGAGGAAGAGATGCTGGGTGATGGCTACGCCGCGGCGGAGCGCATCGCACTGGAGCCCAACGGCAACCCCAACTATCTGTCGCTTGGAGATGATGTGGAGAAGAGTGGACGATGCAAGTCGTTGCAGATGCCGAAGCAGCAGACCTGCCGCAAGGATCGACCCGAACAATGCCAACTTCTTCCACATGATGTTCTTTCTGTGAGAGCTAGGCAGCTAGGTCTGTAGAGTAGGTTCCATCTCCATGCAACCATGGCGACTTTTGAAGTGCAGCTTTGATGGCCTCTGCTGGCCTTGACATAGCAGCAGCGGCATGTTAAGTGCGTCTTGCAGTTGCTTGACCAGAATAATTGTCCTGTAACCTGCGAGGCAGTAGATGTCTTGGCGAGTGGGGCTTCCGCAGTTTTGAGCCTTCTTGCCCATGTTGCATATGCGTGATGCGGCAAGTAGCTTTATCTTACACCAGTTGCACAGCGCGTGCGAGGCAAGAAGTGGCTGGGCTTGATGTGGGGTAGTTTCATGACACACGTGCACAAACATCCGTTTCCGTGTCAAAACATGCTTCGCCCGTCTTCTTCGGCTGTTTGAGTACAGCTGCATGGCTCGCTAGGGCTAGGGTCTCTTGCCCCTTGAAGGGGCCTTCCCGGAAGGGGGCACCGGCGTTGGTTGCACCTCGAGCTGCGAAGGAGACACGGGTGCTCCTGAACTTGAGACACTGGACTCCTGGACTCGTGATCTCGTCTTCTGTCGCAGAGCGTGCCGCTGAAATCCATTATGGGGGAGGCCGTGGGCCACCACAAAGCCCACAAAGCGAAAGAGACCTTTCCATACCTTTTTTGCAGCGAACATCGTCTTCAGGCTGCCATTCTCTCGGAGAAGTTGAAGAGGCCGAGCCCCCATAAAGGAGAGGGAGAGGGGAGAGGGAGTCCGAGAGTCCGAGTCTCGCTTTTAGGTATGGCTCCGTGGGAGTCGGTTTGATCCCGGACTCCATGGCCACCCTCCGCCTGGTGGAGGCGCCCTTCCGAGCTCCAGCTCCCGCGGGAGCAGCCCGCGGGAGCAGAGCCGGCAGGCCGCCAAGAACGCGAAGGCTTCCACGAGCTCTCCATCCCGGCCGTCCCAGGGTGCGCAGACCGTTCGGAGGCTGCTGCGCTGCTGCTACTCAGCCTGACAAGGCTATGAAGAGCCTCCTGCGGCATCCAGCAGCGCAAGCGCAGGAGCAGCCGGCAGCATCCTCGCTGTCTTTGCTTCTCGGCTTTGCTGGCTCGCCAGGCAGCCGCAAGATCTGGAAAAGGCCGAGTGGAGGAACAGCGTGCCGGCACGAAGCTTCATGATGTGCGTGTCGCATTGTCCGCTCTCTGCAGGAGTGCAGACGAGGCAAGACATCCTCGAGCTGTTGGACGAAACCATCCGAGTCCAGGGTGAACTTGGCGAGTGATGGAGAATCCATCTCTCTCTCTCTCTTGTCGCTGGATCTGTCACTGCTTCTCTATCGGTGGGAAGGAGACTGCTACGGTAGTCTCCATTGAGATCTTGCTTTCACTGCAGCCGGTCCTAGCCAGGCATTGTGCAGACTGAAATCAGTCAGCTGGCCAGAAGCATAGCGAAAGAGGCGAAGGCGGTTGGATTTGGGAGTCCCGCGAAGCAGGAAGAGGAAGTTGGCCCGGTCCTTTCAAGGAGAAGCAGGAGGGCAAGAAAAAGAAAAAGAAGGCCCTCTCCATCACTGAGGCTTTCCGCAGAATCAAGGCGAGCTACTCCGAAGATACGTCTGGTGCGAGTCATCGTGTCTTGCGCCAGGAAATGCAGCTGCCGATAGATCCCTTGGAGGACTGAAACTGTGAAATTGCGACTCGGGTGAAGTTCCGATGCCGAGTTCAAGGAGCTCAACCTCACCGAGCATGCCTTCCAAAAGCTTCTCACACAGTGCCCGCAACAGAGCAACACACGGCTTGATGCCGCGCCTCTGGGGCCGTGCAGGTACGAGCAGGACGAGGAGGCAGAGCGGAGAGTGGAGCGCGGCGCGGAGCGGAGAGAGAGCTGAGAGCTCAGGTCTCGGCCAAGGCCCAGCTGCTCCTTCACCCGGAGCCAAAGGGCGACCTCACCAAAGCCCGGAGTGCGCTCGCAGCTCTTTTGACCCTTCGACGCCTCCCTGCTTAGGGGCTTAGAAGCGGCTTAGAGTCTTCTTGCCCACAGTCTGTCCTCGTGCCATGAACATCGGCAGTGGCAGCATGACAAACCCTGGATATAGAAGCGGAAGAAGCCCGGCTCCGGTCACTTGCCTTTCCACGAACATACCTCTGAACGGCGAGAGCTCAGAGGTATTGGCATTGAGAAGATCGTGGAGATCCATCAATTCATGGTGGTCCGCGCCCCCCTTCCTAGGAGCTTCCGGAGCCTGTTCAAAGTGCCACTGAGCCCCAGAGCCAGAGGTAGAGATGCAGAAGGTCCTCACAGAGTTCCTGGCCCTGGATCAGGACGCTGTTCGGTTTCAAAGAGAAGAGCTTTGGAAAGTGTTTGCAATGGAGGACACGCGTCGAAGCTTCAGCAACAAGGCTTTGCCTCTGCCGGGACTTCTCTGCTCGCTGTTCAGTGTTCATTGTCTCAGGCATGTGAAACCACTGCCGAGCTCCTCGTGAAGACCTCAGACATCCACGCAGCTGTGCTATGCCGCAAGAAGAGTCCACCGCTTACTCCAAGGTGTCCGTGGCAGTGGAACAGCAGCTGGGCGTACACTGTGAGGACGTAGAGCAGGCCGTTAGCACACAGAGACCATCGCCATGATTTTTTTTCACTGCGTGAGGCAGTGATGCAGTGCTGACCCCAGTTTTTTGGGAAGAGCCTGAAATGACAAGCTCTGCTTCAACCCATTGGTACTGCAAAGGCACGAAGAGGTGCTGGCAAATCATCCAGAGCGCAGCTTCCCAGAGTGGAAACGAGAATGGGTCCGTGGGGGGGGAGGNGGGGGGGGGGGGGGGGGGGGGGTGAGTTGGCTCGGTTGGCTCGGCTCAGCTTAGTGCGAGGTTTGCCCGCTGCACCGAGCAGCTCGCGAACATGATGCAGCCGGGGCCCAAAACCAAAGCCCCGCCTCGCCCAGCAGACTTGGATCCGCTCTGAGCGCTCTCCGAGGCACCTCACGGGTGCGGCCCAGCCACGGGCCAACAAGGCACGGCCGCCTGTACTGCGTGTCACTGCGTGCACGCCTGTCAGCGCTCCCAGCTGGGAGGCCGATTTCCTGGAGGTTCTCCGAAATATGGCGGACCACTCCCAGAAGGCCAAGGACCTGGACTTCGAGTTTCTTTCCTGTAGACGTAGCCATTGCAAGCAGTTCGCCATTGCAAGCTAAGTTGCTAGAGCTGGTAGCATGGGGTCGCGCAGGACTTCGCCAAGAAGGTCTACGAAGAGTATCGGGCCGGGCGTTCAGGCTTCTACCCCGTCTGCCCTTCACAAGCTTGGCATGTGAGGCGAAGACCTGTCCGGTCAGCGATGCCTACCGCCGCTTCGAGGAGCACACTTGGAGGGAGCAAACGCTTGGCTCTTCGGCTCACACGCGCTTCATAACAGCTCTGTTTGGGATGCAGCGGTGGCATGAACCCTCGGCACCTGCCTGCAGACCTTTTTCAATTATTCACACCTGCATACATGGGTATTGATGTGCTTATATGTTGATGTCCGTTTGTTTGCGGCAGAACACAGCCAGGACTTTGCTGCCGAGGCGCCGGCTGCAAAGGAGGGCCTCGAGGTGCCTCGGAGGGGCCCTCTCTTTGAGCGCTGTTCGACCACTTGATTCCTCCCTCGCACAAGCAGATGTCCAGAAGAGCATGCTTCAACGGGCTGACAGCTGGCCTCATCCGAGTCTGACGTTCCATACCCTCGAGAAGGTCATTTCCTTTCAGCCCTTTGTACGTATCATGGTTCAGTCGTTGACCGGTGAGCAGGTGAATATATAGACCGACTGAATTGCCTTGATCGGCCGGTTTCCGTCCAAAAGCAATACGAGCAGCGGCGTCGTGCATGGCCCGTGCGCTGCATGTTTTGTTCTTGACGGTCCTTTAGATTTCTGTGTGTTTCATATCGTGGAATCAACAAGACTTGAAGTTTCGTCTCCTCGTCCTTGCATCCCGACTAAAATGGGTGGAGCCGTGTCTTGGTCGGTACTCGTCGATAGAGGATACCGCTGAGTTGTCATCGCCAAGGCCGGCCGCTTCCAGCACACATGCAATGTGATTGCTGTGATTACAGCACTGTTCGGCGTACTCATCCTCACAACCTTGCGGGGAGAAAAATGAGGGTCGTTGATGGTCGTTGATCCTCTGGTGTTCACTAGTTTTCTGTTAGCTTCTTTACATGGCTCAAAGGTAGGAATGTAAGACTCTTCCGTATACATTGTAGGTATGTCGGTGTTCAGAGTGCTTGTCAACAAACAATGAGGCTGCACGCCGGGATTGTCCTGTTCGAAGCGTCTCCGAGCCAAAAGGCTCTGTCAAAGAGTCTCCTGTTTGAGCTTTGTCTCAAGAACTCCGCGTACGTTTGTGCCCATTCCGGTTTAGACCGAGGACCTTGGTAAAGACTTCTGGGGAAGTGGGGAAGCATTTGCTTTTACAAGTCCTTGGTGCGGTCAGGGAGCGTTCGGGGAAGGGCCTTCTGGATCTTCTGGATCGCTGGACCAGCGATTGTTATTTCTTCCTCTTGTGCCCGTTTTGACGGGTCCTGAGGTTCTTGCGGTTTTCCTGGTGCTTTTCCTGTAAATGGTCAATCCTTTTGGTCCATTCCTAACGACTAGGAACTTTGCAAGCCAAAGCAGTTTGAAGAACCCTCTGATGTCTCCGGCGGGATAGGGGGCAGGCAAATTTTTGGACCAATTCCGAACCCACTTTGGTGAGCTTCGCCCTGGGCATAAGTTTGAAGAGAAGGTCGTCCTTGGCCCAGGACCTGACGCCTGTGGAGCTGCAGCTCTGCTATGATGAGTACCGGGAAGATCCCGAGGTGGGCCCATGTTCAGGAGCTTTGAGCGGTTACAGGTTTATCTCCAAGGTGCGCAGCGCTTGGTCCAAAGCTGGAGTGGAGAACAGCATCATGATGCCCGGAACCCCAGCCTCTCCTGAAAGGTTCCGGATTCCTGTTCTTTTGCGTTTGCTCTGCAGGGCCAGCTGCGTCACCTCCCTCCTCAAAAACGAAGCCTCGACGCCTTTGCCGGAGGCGCGCCTGGCCTCGATTGCGGGCGGTTGGGTTTGATTTTTTCAACGCTGATTTCGAAGGACAAGAAGGGGAAAAAGATGAAGACTTCAGAAATCGTGGAGATGCAGGCGTCTGCAACTGAAGTGTCCTGTGTTGTCCCGGCATCGTTCCAAGCATCCCGAAAACCAGCCTCTTTTTCCACGTCCTCTTTGTGAGGAGGGGCCCTCCTTGTCATCCGCAGCCCAATTGAAGCAGTTTGCGCCGATGGCCCCTTGTCGCCTTGTCGAGGAGCTGATGGTGGATGAGATGAAGCGCCTTTCTGAGGCTTCGAGCGCTGCAGCCAAGGTGCGGCGGAGTGGTGTTTCCTGCTAGTGGACAAACAGTCGAGTGTGACCCTATACGCCCCCTTAAACCTCCCGAAGACACTGCAGTGTGCTGTCGACGTGCTAGGCCTCATCTTCCTCGCCGTGGCGAGCAGAGATTGCCATGCAGATGGCCATCTCCCCAGCTCTGAGCCAGGACATTGGCTGTCGTGCAAGGCGGAACCTCTTGGGCTGCCGAGGTGCAGTCGCTGGCAAGTGCAGCAGTGGAAAGAAGGCGGGATTTCTCCGCATTTCTGCGTGGCATACTGCTGCCGTTATCGAAGGTACGGAGTATCACCAGAGGAGATGACAATCGCCGGCATCCAAAATGCAAGCGGCCCAGCAGAGGGGGCGCCGAGGAGGTCACCAGCGTGTCTACACCGAGGCTCCTGCCTTGCAGAAGAACGAGCGGTTCGTCCGTGCTACGGAGAAGCAGCAGGCTTTGTGGCGAGTCCGATCCCACAGCGCATTTTGGAGCCCGCTGCCCTCTGGAGGAGATCATCATGGCGGTGGCGCAGTTTTGTGCACAGTGAGCCTGGTTGTTTGCGCTGAGCCCCAGCGGGCGAAGCAGCCTGGAGCGGCCTGGAGGTAGGCCCCCGAAGTCCTCTTGAGCTTCTTTGGCTCAGTTCTCGGTTACCCGGTCCTAGCTCGAAGCTCCGATTGGTTCACGGGAAAAATCCTAGTAACTCCTAGTAGCCCGTAGAAATGCTAGAAGCTTCCGCTGGAAGCACGTAGGATAGTAGGAGAGTGTAGGTGCCCTCTTGGCACTGGCCTCGGAGACATCGCTTCCTGGGCCTTTCTCACCCTGCCAGGGCTCCGCCGAACGGTTGGAGGATACCATAGTGCCATAGGATGCCCCCCCTTCCCTCCACCTTCCCCAAACTTCGTTGCAGGCAGCCTGGCAGGTTTTACACCCGCCCAGCGTTCTCACCCGTTCGAAGGTGCAAAGTGGCGATTTGTGAGCTGGCGCCGGCGGCGTGACAAAAGAGAGAGAGGAGAGAGAGGAGAGCACTGCGTCGCTTTTTTCGCGGTTAAAGGCTTAAAGTCTTTAAAGCGCCGATTGGCTTGGCCGCCGGATGCCGCCGGCCTTTGGCTCTCTTTTTCCCTTTGCTGCGAGTCCGTGCAGAATGAAGTTTCCAGAGGCCCTGAGCGCCGCCCTGGGCCTCGCCGTCCTCGCCTTCGCCTCGCTCCAAGGCGCCCGGGCCAACTTCCGACTTCCGCTCTCTCCTTCTGCTGGATGTGTGCGGTGCTGTCCTGTGTCCGGCTGTGCCTCCTGCAGGTGCGAGGGCCGGAAAGCTGCGGTCGACGCGGAGGAATGTCGGCGTCGTCGTGGTGCCTTGGGCCGCACTTCGCTTTAAGGGCCCTGAGCTGCCGCGATTTCATGCTTCAGGTGGGAGATCCTTCCTTCCAGCGCCCCATGGCTTAAGGGGTGGGAAACCCGTTCAAACTTTTGGCTTTGACGTCGGGTTCTCAGGCCGCTATCAGGCGCAGATCAAGAGCATGAGGTGCTATGCTGACAGGCACGCTGTCTGGAGACGGCAAGCTGTCTCGCATGTCCGTACAAACCCTGGTGCAGGCATGGCTATGACATGCACCTCCTCACGGCTTCCGAGTATGTCGAGTGCAAACGCTTCAAGGACTTCTTCTTCAGAGCCGTGCCGCAACACCTCTCGCTCATGCATGCACCCAGAGAACGCACCCAGCGTGGCACTCCAAGGAAAGCATTGCACCGTGTCGAAGTGGCTGGAAACCCAGCCGGCCCACTACATTGCAGCGGTCTTCGATGGCGATGTCGTGGCTGCAGCACCGAAGAGGGGCCTGGCGGCGACCTCAGAAGGGGACAGAAAGTCCTTGTCGATCTTGAGTTTGAAGCCGGAGGACACGTGGATTGACCATGGGGCGGACGTGCAGCTTTACAACCGCCTCGAGCTCAGGATCTCTGGGCGACGGACGTGCCTTTCGATTGTAAGTAGGTGAGCACATGTGAGTTCTCCGAGGCTGCTTGTTTCACGAGATTATGGCCGGCCAGCCGACTTGACCATTTGGAAGAAGTCTGCAGTGCATCCCTACATTTGTGCAACCCTTCCTTATCTTCCTTTACCGCAGAAGAGCGAGAGCCGGCGAGAGCTTCAGGCAACTACATGGTTCGAAACACACCTTTCTCTCGGGACTTCCTCATGCGCTGGGCCAAGTACTACGACCGCCGGCCCAAAGGCTTTTCCTCCGCAGACAACGGTGCGATACAGCTTGTCGCGCCTGGCCTCAGGATAATTACACCACATGAATGCATGCAATCACTGGGGACTGTTGCGTCTGCAGTCTGCAGTCTTCTGATTTCTTCCGCAGGTCTTCGGGCTGGCTCCAAGCAGGTCCCATGCACTTCTCTCTCTCAACTAACACTCAGGTGATGGAGACTCTCCGTGTGGAGGGATTCGATACGTGCTTCAACATGTACGAGAACCTGACGAGCTCAGTGTCGAACCTGCAGCCATACTGGGACTACGTGCACTGCACCAAGGAGGCCTTGCCCCTCCCCAAAGGAAAGACCTAGTCAAATGATCACGAGCACAGATCGGTGCAGTATCACGGGAGGCCGCAAGAAGAGTTCCTCCCTCCCTGCCTCCCTCCCTCCTTCCCTCGCTCGCTCTCGCTCTCTGTTAAATGACATGAGCCCAAGAATGCACCCAATGAACATAATGCCGAATGCCTTGATGCCGAATGGCATTGGCTCAAGACTGAACAGATCGCCCGGACGTCTGCATGAGTGTGTGTGATTGGAGAAAATGATTGACCTTGGTTGCTCTTGATAGTGTGGATTGTATTGTGGAATTTTGCATGGTAGGGAAGTGACTGGATTTGGGGTATAGTCTAGGTAGGTAGGTGTGTTTCACTTGCATGTGTATAGTATCATCTGACGACTTGGGTTTTGGCCCAAGTGCCTGCGGCTAAAATCGAGATTCATGGTAGCGGAGCTGCCTGGTTGATGTGCTGCAGAAGAAGGCAGCGAGCGATCCAGGAGCGAGCGCGAGCCAATTGGGCCCGCCTGGTAAAGAAGCAGAGGCACTTGAAACGATTGCAAAGAATTTTCCATAACGTGGGAGTGTTCTTGCAGAACGTCCCTTCGACTTTCTTGAAGAAGCTTACGAAGGCTCACAAGGACGAGGTGAGCAATGGCCCAAGGAGCGGCCCAAGGAGGTAATCCAGGAGAAGAGCTGTTGCTTCGCCTGCTTCAGGGGCAGCAGGAGCAGCTCACAAGGCTTTCGCGGATACTTGAGCGCCAGGAAACTGGACCGCAGCAAGGCCAAGGGAAATCCTTGGTTGATACCAAAGCCATTGGGAGACCTGAGAAACTCGGAGGTTCCTTGGAGGAAGCCTCGCAGGCTTGGCGGCAGTGGAGCTACCGCCTGGAGCTTTGGCTTAAGATCCTGGCCTGGGCCACATCCCAGGATGCTGAGGTTAAGGTTTCGGACCTTAGCGGAACCACCGTGGCTGGTGTGACAGAGCAAGTCCTGAAGGACTTTAACAGGCAACTCGAAGTTGTGCTTGGGACCCTGACGGTCGACTCGCCGGGAGATATCGCCATGAACTCCTCTTCGGGGTGCGGTCTGGAAATGTACCGGAGGCTGCACAGCCGCCTCGATCCAACCGACATGGTGACCAGCATGCGCTGGCTGAGAGCTTTGATGTCCACGCATCCGGTAGAGGAGGTGCATGAGCTGATCCCCGCCATTGAGCGGTGGGAGGATATGCGCCGAAGGTACGCTCAGAGGAAGGACTGTGAAGCCTTGAAAGAACAGCAGAAGATGGTGTCCCTGCTGGGCTTGGCACCAGAATCGCTGCAGAGCCATCTGGAGCTCAACTTGTCGAGGCTTTCGACCTACGACGCGCTTAGGCGCGAGATGGTCGCTTACGCTGAGAATCGGAGAGCTTTCTCCGAGGACTCTGGGGCAGTGCCAATGGAACTGGACGCGTGCCAATAGGTAGGTCACTTCGCCAAGGACTGCTGGTCCAACCCTAATAGACCCAACCCTAAAGGTAAAGGTAAACCGCAGGGTAAGGCTCAAGCCAAAGGGAAGGCTGGAGCCAAGGGCAAAGCGCACGAGCTGGGCGGCGAGACCGAGGTCTACGAAGAGGAGGCCAACGCCAACGACGAGGAGCAGCCTGAGGCTGAGGTCGGCTTCCTAGGGATGGCCGAGGGCGACGAGGATCGCAAGGATGTCCCCTGGACCCAAGGATGGTGGTGACCCGCCTCGGGAGCCACCATCGGGGTCAGCTGGGTCAGCAACATCCAGAGCCAGCTCTTCAGCCGGCAAGCCGAGCTGAGGCAGCAGCTTTCCGAGGCCCAGCAGACGGCCAGAAAAGCAGACGTTCGGGAGATCGAGCACGGGCTCGAGGAGGTCAAGAACCAGCTAAATAAAGGAGCTGGCGGCCCAGAAGAAGAAAGGAAAAGAAGGGGGCGAAGCGCAAGGATGACTCAAGGAAGCGAGCGGAAAGTTACCGCCAGGCTGGAAGGGTCGACCGGACCCTGGCCCGAAAGGACCGAGACGAGGACTGGGCAAGGCGCTTTGACAAACCAGGGACAGGCGAAAAGCACAAGACCTATCCCCTGATGCCGGGAAACCGCGATATGGAAGCAAAGCCCCTGAGCAGAAGGGCGAAGGCAGCGTGTCGCGGCGAAGACGACACCGAGGGCAAAGGCAGCGAAGAGAGCGGAGGTGGAGGCCCGGTTCGGGAGCCACTTGCCGAAGAGACCAACTCTCACTCTTCGTGCATCACTTCGAGATGCGATGTGGCTGATTTCCGATCAACTGTTTAACTAAACTTTTGCTGGTTGTGACATGCTGCGGTACGCCGCGGTGTCTAGGTCGCCTGCAGCTATGCGTAGCGAGGCGATGTCGAGGGTGCAATTGCTGAAGTCACGTGTGGAGCTCTTGGGGTTCGTTCGGGGTTTCTTCGGGGCTGTGTTGTTGCTGTCGTCGTCCTCCTGTTTCGTTCGTCGTCGTCGTCGTTCGTCGTCTGTTGCCGCTCTCGTCCCGTGTTTTGTTGTTGCGCGTGGTTGTTGGTGCTGGTCGTTGGTGTTTGTTGCTGTTGTTGTTGTTGCCGCTGCTTTGTCGTTTTCGTTGCCCTGTGGCGGCTCGTTGGTCTGTGGTGTGGTGTTTCCTTTGTCGGACTTGTGCTCCTTCACGGTGATTTTAAGCTATGCATTGCCACCAAACGAGTGGCCGGGAATAGCCTGCTCCTACTGTCGCTAGCCGTCCTACCTGAGCGGTGCGTGTGCAAAGCAAAAAAAGACACCTCCTCCAAGGAAGCCGCCTCGAGGAAGGGGACCCTACGGAGGATGAGGACTTCGATGGGGACGACCGTGGCGACGGTGACTCTGGAGGGGACGGCGGCAGCAAGGAGAAGGAGGAGGATAAGCGCCGGCCAAGGGTGGCCAACAGCAAGGTCCTCAAGCGTGCTGTGCTGCACGTGGTTCCGGCTGCCACGCCAAGCGAACGCCAAGGCCCCGTATCGAGAAACGGGGGAGGATCAAGCATCTCAAGGAGCAGCGCCAGAGGGAGGAGCGATTCCTAAGAGTTTCACCGGGGAAGCGTGGGAGACAGCTTCATGGACATAAATGACGATTATCAAGACGCGGACCCGACAGAGGTCGGGGTGATGACCCCGACCTCGAAGGCGAAGCGGGGATGGTCTACTCCTTGGACGCTCTCGGGTCGAGTGGCGGCCAGGGGTGCACCAAGGTGCTGGCTATCTTGGATAGCGGGGCATCGCACCATGTGATGCAGGTGGAGCTCTTTGAGGGCTTGAGAAAAAGGGGGCTGCCAGCCTGGAGGCGCTGGACCCGAAGGCCCCGCGAACGTTCACCACGGCAGTGAAGAACCTGGGTGTTGCAAAGTTGCAAAGCTTACCTTGGTCTCCCACGAAGGCGTGGCTGTGAGGTGCTTCTATGTGGCGAAGATCAAGCGCGCGCTTTTGAGCGCGGCCAAGATCCTGGGCCAGGGCAATGGGATCTTGATGACGGGATCCATGGCCCGGCTGTATCTGAAGGGCGCCGATGGAACCCTGAACTTCGAAGTGAAGAGCGGCGCACCCCGAGCTACTTTCAGCGTGGGGCCCACCTCTAAGAAGGTGAGCCCAAACAAGCGGCCCGCCTGAAGGCGGTAAGACCTAAAGACGAGGCTAAGGCTAAAGAAGTTTCACACAGTTTCTGTACAGAGGTTAGGGCGTTCCTTGAGCATTTTCCCGCACTTAATTCATTTGAGAATTCGAACCAGAGCCACTTTGGCGCGGTAGGTGAAAAGATCTCTAAGGGATCTTCTAGGGAAGTGCGGTTTGGTTCTAAGTGGGTTTCAGCCTGGAGGACCACAGGAAGGAGGCGAGGCAGAGGCCTCAAGCACAAGCCCGAAAGAAGAGGAGAAAGAGGAAAGGAAAGCAAAAGCAGCAAGCGCCGACCCAAAGGAAGAAAAGGAGAAAGAAGGAAGAACAGAGTTTGCAGAAGCAGTGGTGTATCCTGTGGAACCTGGCGAGCTCTTTGGGGAAGACCTTCGTGAGGGGTCACCCGCTTCGGGATCCGCCCAGCCAGAGGATGAGGAGGCGCAGCGTGCGAGACCGCTTCGGTCGCCACCTGTACCTACGCCTCAAATGGTTGCCGGGCACGAGGTAACACATATCCCCTACAGAGCGTGGTGTCCAGCTTGCGTGGCTGGGAGAGGGCGAGTTCGACTTATCCCGAAAAGGCATTACTTCGAGATTTGAATTGGCTGGCGTACAAGCGCATGGCTTGTAAACGGACCAAGAAAACCCCATCAAGGCATTGGTGGCTGCAGTCAAGGCTGGTTGGTCAGAGGACCTGACACCGGAGGAATCGCCCAAAGGAGATTCTCACGGGCAGAGCAACGGCGCAGCCGAGAATGCGGTGCAACGTGTGCAGGGCCAAGTGCGCACAATGAAGTATGCCCTGGAAAGGAGTGCTGGAGGAGAACTGCTTATCTTCCCTTGGATGCTCGAATACGCTGGGATCGAATGCGCTGGTGCACTTCACACCACCAGGAAGTTTCAGCGGCTGAAGGGCCAGACTTGGTTTCTGGTGTCCTCGTGGTGCAGTCTATCCGGAGGAAGCCGTCAGACAGGCAGTTCGATCTCGAGATATTAAAGGCCGTTCGAGGAACTCCTTGGCAGCCTAATCCCGAGAAGAGTCCGAACGCGGACGCCGACAGACTCCCGAACCCTATCGCGATTGAACCTGTGGTTGCTGCTTCAGAGTTGCCACCACCGCCGGGGCCAGCAGACCGGGTACCAGCTTATCGGAGGATGTACATCCGTCAAAGCGACCTGGAGAAATTCGGCTACACCGGAGGCTGTGAAGCCTGTTCAGCTGTCACGCCAAGGCATCAACCACAGTGAGCATTGCAGAAAGAGGATCACGGAAGCTATGAAGAGCGATGACGCTGGGAAGGTTAGACTGGAACGGGAGACCCGGCGCGAAGAGGAATACATAGCCCGTGTTCAGGAAGAAGACGAGAAACGGCAAACTTCGGGAGCTGAAGTCAGCCGAGAAAAGAGACCACAGAGGGAGGAAGCGCTGGCTCGAGCCAGCCCAGCCATCCTAGCCGACCTGTGGGCCAAGAGAAAGCCTTCTAAGGCAGAGCCTGCAGCCTCTTCCAGAGAGAGCAAGAAGCCAGCAGTGAACCGCTCCGGAAACTGCTCGGGCTGGCAAGCGGAAGAGCGACGACCCAGGAGACCAAGAAACGTCTGAGGCAAGACCCGCAGAAGACAGAGCGGAAGCTTCAAAGCGCAAAGCTGACGACATCGAAGGTATGATCGAATCGCTTATCGCTGAAGAGCGGAAGGCGTGGATCGAATCCCTAGATGGAGTCGAACAGCCAACCTGCGACCTAGTTGATGGTTTGTTGGAGGAAGCCCTTGCGGAAACAACCTACGATGACCTTACTGGAAAAGTGTTTGTGTTTTACCGAACATGCACCCAGGAAGGAAGGAGTGTGAAGTTTTGAGGAGTAGGATTTGTGAAACAGTTTTCCTATTCGCTCCTTTGTTTTCCAGACATGCAGCTTTGCCGCCATTGCATGTGTGCTGAGTATATGTCATATCGCAGGCGCTTTGTTCCGAGGGTGAAAACATTCATGGTAGCGGAGCACTGGCCGACCAGTGCTGCCTACGCGTCGGGTTTTCCTGTTGGCTTCTTGTTCAGGGGCCAGCGTGCTGAAAGCTCGGCTTTGATTTTCGGTGTTGTGTGTTGCCTTCGGTGAAGTGTAGCTGAGTAGCTCTTTGCAGCCACGNTTCTTGTTCAGGGGCCAGCGTGCTGAAAGCTCGGCTTTGATTTTCGGTGTTGTGTGTTGCCTTCGGTGAAGTGTAGCTGAGTAGCTCTTTGCAGCCACGGCCGCTCCTCGCGTCTTCGCCTGGGATAGGGAACCCCTGCTTGGCCAGAGTAAGGGCCGGTTCCTGCACTTCGTCAGAGTTCAGCTTGCTGCTAAGATCAGGACCCCGAGCCTTAGTGTCTTCTCCTTTAAGAAGAGGCAAGAGGCATACTTCGAGCGGCGCCGAGCTGCTGTACAAGCCGCGACTTCGCTTTCTCAACTGACTTCATTGGCCAATCGTGTGTTGAGTGAATTGCAGTGCACCCGCTTCAACAATTGGGTTTCGGCTAAGTGGAAACGGGAACCTCGATGGCGCTTTCACCATTTCACATTTCAGAAGAAGCACCAGCTTAAGAAGGCCCTTCGCTGCATTGATCTCGACTGATCAGCCTTGTGTGAATCACTTATTGTTTCAAGAGCCCAATACCACACTGTTGCAGAGATGTCTGCTCATGGAAGTCCGGTTTCGCAGCCACCCAACGTGCCCCTGGATGACGATGACGATGACGACCTGGGATACCGCGCCTAGCGTGCCAGGGCCCAGCCTACCGACAGGCCCAGATCAGCAGGCCGCTCAGCAGTTGGACATGCAGGCAATGCAGTCGATGGTGATGTCGCTTGCTCAGACTGCACAGCAGGCTCTGATGATGGTGTCTCATCAGAGTAAGCAGCAGCCGCCTTCGGATGCCAGTGNAGCAGTTGGACATGCAGGCAATGCAGTCGATGGTGATGTCGCTTGCTCAGACTGCACAGCAGGCTCTGATGATGGTGTCTCATCAGAGTAAGCAGCAGCCGCCTTCGGATGCCAGTGGCCGGTTCACTTTGGCAAACAAGGTCCTTAAGTATCCAGAAGCGTTTGGCACAGAGAATGCTGATCAGGATGCTCTGAGTTGGATAGCTTGGTCGACTAGTTTTCGTAACTGGGTTACCTTTGCTGAGCCTGCCTATGAGAATGACCTAGCAGAAGTGGAGCGCCGCTTGACAGACGTCCCTCATGCGACTAACATGCCTCCTGTCTGCCTTGAGAGAGCCACCTTCGACATACACTAGAACTCTTCTGTCTTGAAGGGGCGCCCGCTGGCCATTCTTCGTGGAGTGGAGGACCGTAACGGCTTTGAATGCTGGAGGCAGCTGACTTGCCAGTTCAGCCCAAGCACCCGCTCGAGATCTCTTGCGATGCCTAGCGCGATCATGGCGCTTCCTGCGTTCACTCGTGAGCGCACCCTGCGGGAACAGCTCATGAGCTTTGAGCGTCTGATATCCGAGTACGAGAAGGCTTCGGGCAATCCGTTACCGGAGATGTCAAGCTGTCAGTTGCGCTTAAGGCCATCCCGAAAGCCCTGCAGTCACACGTGCACCTGAGGATGGACGCCTCAACGACTTATGAAGATGTCAAGAATCTTGTGCTGTCGTATGAGGTCAGCACCACCAACTGGAGTGCAGCGCGAGTGCAGCAGGAGCTGGGTTTGCTTAGCCCTCCTAAGAGTAGTACTTCTATGGAGGTTGATCAGGAAGGGTCCGTGTCCCAGATCAAGGGTCAGGACAAGGGCAAAGGCAAAGGGAAAGGAAAGGACAAGGGCAAGGTAAAGGTGGAAAGGGTGATAAGGGTAAGTCAAAGGATACCCCCAGCCCTAAGAGTAAAGCCAAAGCTAAGCCCAAAGCTTCTCCCGATGCCGAATGCCATTACTGCCACAAGAAGGGACACTACAAGAGGGATTGCAGAAAGTATAAGGCCGATCTGGCATCGGGCAAGGTGCGCGCCATCACTGAGGACGATGCGGCTGGAGGACAGGACCAAGGGTCGCCGTCTCCCAAAGCGGCCGCCAAAGCGTCTGTGAAGCGCATCATGTTTGACATTCGTGCTGATGCAAGCAGTGCCGCTTCTAGTGTCAGAGCGATCCGTGCAGTCCAGTTCCCAGCAGATCCTTGTGCAGTCCAGTGCGCAGCAGATCCTTGTGCAGTCCAGTGCGCAGCAGATCCGTGTGCAGTCCAGTCAGCAGATCCGTGTGCAGTCCAGTCAGATCCGTGCTTGGCCTGTAATGAGTCGCATGGGTCAGGTTCGTGGGTCACTGTGACACCGACAGGTCAACCGTCGTGCTCCAGGCCAATGCTTAGTCTTGCTGCGCCGAGCGGTTGTCCATCCATGTTCGACATGACTAGCAGTGATCACGACGATGACTGGGATCTGAGCCCTGCTTCCGCTGTTGTGCGTGTGCTGGCCATCAGCCGACCGGCCTATGATCAGCCGCTTGAGATTTGTGTCGACACAGCAGCCGATGAGTCGTGCTTGCCTCTGAACTTTGTGTGTGTTGGGTCGCAAGCTTCAGGTGAACCG